>OLKM01002704.1:0-20000 GCA_900291075.1 Melanogrammus aeglefinus | reverse complement strand
CCGGGTCATTTCTCTCAGTTCAGAACTTTAAAAGACCACCCAACCGCAGATAAAGTCTCTACCTCTCTCCCTGTGTTTCCTCTCTCACTCTCACTCTCTCTTTCTCCTCCTCTCTCACCCTTTTGAAGAAAGGGCCGTCTGGATTGGCTGGAGTCCGATGAATGGAAACCACAGACTCATACGGAAAGGACACCAATTGTTCTAGATGAGTCTCTTTGTATTGGTATTTCCATAGCCGCCTGGCCTCACAGGTCACTTGGTGATAGGATAGAAAAAGAGGGGATGTGTGCGTCATCTCACCGTTGAATTATTTACACACGAGAAGTATTGTGCTTCCACAATTACTCGATTTTATTCATCAAAAGAATTGTTCAACTCTAGATTTACGTTCACATTTGCATTTAGGGCATTTAGCAGACGCTTTCATCGAAGGCGACTTACATTTGTAGGCAGCATTAGATTGAGCCACATGTAAGGTTTAAGGACCTTGCTATGCTGGACCGTTGATGGAACTGCTAACAACCGACCAAAGCAGAGGACAGAGACATGTGGTAGCACAAAAGACCAATAGATCAACATGAAAATCACTATACAATGCATATATTCCATGCCATCTATAAGAGTCCACAGGCCACCGCGTTCTTAGCGGTGGCTCATGCTGTAGCTCAGAATAATGGGTTGACGTCATGGCGTTCTCCATTCACCAGTGCTCTGTGTGTCCTACGGGCCTTTGATCAGCGCGTCCGAGGGGGTCAAGGGGTCTGCTCTGCGGAAGCCCGGACGCAGAGGCACAACACAATGCAGAACAGGGACGAGAGCTCTTTAATTCACCACCTATGGCATGTGGGGAGGCTTTGTGTTTATATGGGGGATGTTTGTACTTTTGGAATGTGTTGTGGTGAATGTGTTGTTTTTTCTGATGTGCTTTTTGTTTGTGCTTTTTCAGATTTCTGTATCTTTGCAGATGAAAGCGCGTGAGAAAGTGTTCTCTGTAAAAAAAAAAAAAAAAAAGTAGCATACAAATAAAGTTCTGCTTACTAACTTGCAAACAGAAGCAGGCACGTATATACGCACGCACACATACAAACACACACATACACACGCACACACACACAGGCACACACACACACACACACACAAAGGCACAGACGCAAGCACACACACACACACATGCACAAACACACACACACATACACACACACTCAAACACACACAAAAACGCAGTTCCACGTGCAGCACTGCTCATTATATGGCTCTGGGTTATCTCTCTACATCCTCTTGGAACAAACGGAGCCCTTCAGAGCAGCGCGGCTGATTGAGCGAATGAATGCGCCGCTGGAAGCCTCGCCGGCTGCAAATGTTTCAGGGTAAACTGTATTATAATCAATATACTCCCTGTGTCAAGACTCTCTCTGTCTACCCCTTCTCTCTCGCCCCCCCCCCCCCCTCTTGCTCCCTCTTCCCTCTCTTTCCCCCCTCTCTCTCACCCTAAACTCTTCTGCCGTCTCTCCCTCCCGTCTCTCTCTCCCCCCTCTCTCGGTCCCTCTTCTCTCTCACCTTCTCTCTCCCCCCTCTTGCCCTTTAATCTCTCTCTCTCTCTCTCCCTCTTCCCTCTCTCTGCCCCCTCGCTCTCCCCCTCCTTCCCTCCTCTCTTCCCTCTCTCTCTCTCCCCCTTCTACCCTTTGCATCTCTGCTCAACTGTTAAGGCAGGATAATTAAAAGAGGTTACGCAGGTTAGTTTAAGACTGACACTGGGCATTTGTGTTGTGTGTGTGTGTGTGTGTGTGTGTGTGTGTGTGTGTGTGTGTGTGTGTGTGTGTGTGTGTGTGTGTGTGTGTGTGTGTGTGTGTGTGTGTGTGTGTGTGTGTGTGTGTGTGTGTGTGTGTGTGTGTGTGTGTGTGTCTGTGCATATCTATGCATGCTATGCATGTGTGTGTGTGTGTTTGTGTGTCTGTGTCTGTCTGTACCTATGAGTCGCTAGTGTCTGTGCACTGTGCATGTGTGTGTTCATGTCTGTGGGTCTGTGTCTGTGGCCATGTGTGTGTGTGTGTGTGTGTGTGTGTGTGTGTGTGTGTGTGTGTGTGTGTGTGTGTGTGTGTGTGTGTGTGTGTGTGTGTGTGTGTGTGTGTGTGTTTCTGTGGGCATGTTTGTGATCATGTTTGTGATCATGTGTGTGTGTGTGTGTGTGTGGGGGGGGGGGTTGTGATCATGTGTATGTCTGTGGTCAAGTGTTTCGGTGGGTCTGTGTTTGTTAATATGATTGTGTCTGTGTCTCTCAGTGTGTCAACGTGCATTGTGTGTTATTCTCTACGTGGTGTGTGTTTTGTGTATGTGCCTCGTGCACGTGAGCGTGGTTGAGGTCGCTTTAGGAGAGAGACCGAGAGCAGCCAGCGAGGTGACACCAGACCAAAGTAAACGATTGAGGGATGGAACCTCTGGATCTGTTTGAGTGCTGATAGCTCCCCACATCGATCGTGGCTCATCCCCGGGCTTACCCCACCGTAGCTTCTGCCAGGACATCTGGAGACAAAACAAAACCTTGTTGTGCCACTGGCAGGAACACTTGGTTACTTGTCTCAGAGTTTGAATGAATAAGTGAGTGGAGTCACGAATTAAACATGTTATAATGTCAAACTTTAATAGTTTCTAAACGTTATATTTTAGAACGGGGTTCAGAGTATTCCCTCTTTTCTCTCTCCTTCTCCTTCCCTGTTCTGCCCGTCTCTGCTCTTCTTGTTTTCAATAAATCTTTAATTTAATTCTCTCCACATCGATCTCACTCTACAACTCTCTCCGTCAATCCTCTCTTGCTCTCTCTCGCTCTCTTTCGGTATGTTTATCTCTCTCTTTCTATTTTGTTCTATTTCATGTAGGCTACGCCGTCTAGGCTTCGCCTTATGGGCTTGTCCCGTGCGCGTGCTCGCGCGCACTGAAGAATTTCAACTATGCACCAATCAACGTGGGCCCCGCCCACATTCCCCACGGCACGTGTATAAAAGGGGGCGCAAGCCGCCCCCTCATTCTCTTTTTTCTTTCAGCATTGCATCTGACCAACAAGAAACTACAAATGAACTACGATGGACCAGCGACCGCGGCGCGGGGCGAGGCCGACGGACGACCAACGGCCCTTTTCAGGGCCACTGGAAGAGCGCTCCTATAAGAGCTACGGGGCCCTTTTCAGGGCCCGGTGCGCCTCCTGTCCCGCCCTCCCTGGCGCCGGGTGACGGGCACCGGGCCTGTTTTCATGTGCCTCGGCGCTGAACACCGCCGCGGCTGCCATGGTTGCCCACGGCCTCTCTGGCGCCGCCTGCCGCGCGCTGCCTGGGAGAGGGGCTCCTCTCCAGGACACCTCTTCTTTCTCCCCGTCGGTGGACCTCGCTGAGGGCCATCGACATCTTCGGGGCCGAGGGTCCCGGACGCCCAGGACGACGAAGACCAACGCTTTCGAGGGTTGACGACGTCGCCTCTCTTGGACGACGTCTTTCCTGTGGGTCTGCGTCCGGTGTTGTCCCGCTCCGGGGCCTTCCACTGAAGCCACTGTGCTCCCGAGGGAGAAACCGCGCGCCGGATGGCCGGATCTCTTCGGCGAGAGATCATGGGTGAGGCGTGGCGGCCATCAAGGGCATTCCCATGCCGGCCCCGACTTCTCGCCCCCATGTCGAATGACATGCAGGGCGAGTTTTTTTCGCACCCAGTCTTCGTCCCGACGGGCCACCCGGTGCCCCCTGTTCCACCGGTTCAGCACCTCTTCACCGTCTGCGGGTGGGGACCCCTCTACTCTGAAGGCCCCGGTGAGGGCCTTCACTGACTTCACCGACGTGGAAGGGTGGGCTGAGACTCAGGCGAGGGGGATCCCTCGCCTGGAGCCTTCTCTGGCAGCGCTTCTCTGTCCGGGCGCCGGATGGCGCCCTATAACGAAGAAGCCGCTGCCCCCGGACCGCCTCCTGAGGCAGATTACCGGCCTGACGGACAGGGTGTTCGTCTGTGCCTCGCAATCTGCGGCGGCGGTCAACAACATCGCCCTGCTCTCCTCTGCCCTGGTCTCCTTGTCGGCTGGCAGGGAAGCTTACGGCCTGAGAGGAGGCCGCAAGATGGCTGACGGGTTTCCGCGCTTTTCCAGCGCCGTCCTTCAGCTTGTGCCAACCGATAGCCGTTTCGGCCGGTCGGCATATGGCGTGGGCTACCATGGTCCAGCGGGCCATATGGCTCTCCCACACTGCGGTCCCGGAACGAGAGCGGGCCAGCCTCGTCCAGGCCCATTAGCTCCGGACGGACTTATTCGGGCCCCGGTTCTCGGAGGTGTGCTCACTCACCAGCAGTCCGTCCGTTGGAGAATCGCTCTCGGTTCGGGGCGATTCTCACGGGCTCCTCCCGCCCAGCAGGACGGGAGGAAACGGGGTCCAGGCCGGTTTCCAGCACTCCAGGGGACCGCCTCCAACTCCACCCCGATGCCGCAGCAGCAGCGGCAGCCGCCGCCGCCGCAGCCGGGAGAGCAGAGCAGCACCGCGGAGCCAGAAGATCCGCAAACTTGCTCCTGTTTTTTTCTTCATGTGAAACTAATAGAGCGCTGTTCCTTTAGATCGCCTCTTCCCCCCCCCTCAGCCAGGTGGCTGTAGGGTGGCGGCCGGACGGCGTGTAGGCATATCCTCTGGTTCACCTGCTTCTAAGAAGCGGCGTCCCTCTGATCTTCGTGGACGGGCTGGAGACTCGTTACACGAGCCTGTGGATACGGACGCTTGTGCTAGTTTCCTAGCTTCCCACGTTATCCCCTCTACCTCCCTTCTACAGTCTGTGGAAGGTGAGAAGACGGGTCTGCGTGCTGTGGCTGCAGTCAGCGGGCAACGCACGGTCATGAGTGCTACGTCCAGACGGCTCGCTGTTTGTGCAGCGACTGGCTCTTGTGACGTCTACCACGGTCGCTTGAGCCTCCTTCCCTTTCATGGGATGTGCCCCCTCGTCGTCCACACTCAGTGTGGAGGTGGTAGGGGCCGAGGAGTACGGGTTGTTCCTGGACAGCGTTCCTCAGCTGTCGGCTCGCCCTCTCTCCGATCGCTATGCGTGTTGGGCTAGAGCGGTGCGTTTCTACCATCATGGGTTGGACAGCACGTTGAAATGGGGTCTCTATCCCATACAAGTTCAAGCGCCGTCCCCCACCCTTTGTGGGGTTTGGTGGAGACCAGGCTACGGGACCCCAGTGGCAAGGCACGGCTCTGGCAGCAGAGGTGGCCCGTCTCTTGGAGAAGGGGGCCGTCACTGTCGTCGTCCCCCACGAGTCACGTCGGGGGTTTTACTCCCGCTACTTCCTGGTTTCCAAGAAGTCAGGGGAGATGAGACCTATTCTGGATCTTCGCGTGTTCAACAAGTTCGTTGCCGCGAGGAAATTCAGAATGCTCACTGTCAGAGCGCTGACAGAGCGAGGTTCTCTTTTACCTCGACGACCTACTTATTCTGAGCGACTCAGAGGACGCTGCGAGAAGGGACACCATGGCGGTGATAAACCATCTCCCTTTCCTGGGGTTTGCCATCAACTGGGAGAAGAGCTTCCCGCTCCCCGGCCAGCAGATAGTCTACTTGGGGCTTTGCCTAGACTTAGCCGCCCATGACAGCGAGGCTTTCGCCTTCCTCGGCGAGACGCCATCCTGTTGGCACTCTCCCCGCTTTCGCTTTTCAGAAACGTGACCATGATGTCACCATTGCGCCTGTTGGGGGCTGATGGCAGCCGCCCATTCCGTTGGTAACCCTGGGTCTGCTCTTTATGTGCGCAGACTCCAGCGGTGGTTTGCTCGCCAACGGTTCGGTGACCCCGTGCGCACACAAGCTCAGGGTGCTCCTCCTACTCCGTTTCAGTGTTCGGCCAGATTTGGGATACTGGGGAAACCCCCCAGCCCTTCTCAGGGGTGTTCCCCTGGGCAGAGTGACGTCCTACGTTGTGGTCTTCACGGACGCCTCGTTGACGGGTTGGGGAGGAAACGTTGCCTCTCTCACTCGGTGGGAGGCGAGTGGCGCACGCCCCCTACAGCCCACATAAAATGTGTGCTGGAACTCGTCGCTGTGAGGAAAAGTGCTCTTGCATTTCTTTCACCCGGTGCGTGGCCGCCACGTTCTGATCAGGACAGACAGTTGTGTCGGCGGCGGCGTACATAAACAAACAGGGGGGAGTGCGTTTCCTCTGCTCTCCCACCAGAGGGCGGGTCGAGCGCTCTGGCTTTGGGGCTCATCAGTATCTCCTCAGTCTGAGGGCCCTGCATATCGCGGCGGGCGCACAGAACTTCGGGGCGGATCTCATGTCTCGCGGTGGTCCCCGCCGCGACGAGTGGCGGTTACATCCCGACATTGTCAGACTGATTCTGGCAGAGGGTTCGGGACGGCTCAGGTGGACCTGTTCGCGTGCAGGGGAGGAACACACACTGCAGGTTGTGGTTTCCTCTCAACCCCTCGGGATCTCTCCCCCGTTGGGGGTGGATGCGTTGGCCGCACATACCTTGGCCTCGGGTTCTCTTGTATGCGTTTCCTCCGCTCCAGCTGATCCTTCCTCTTCTGGAGCGGGTCAGACAGGAGAGATTGTCCCTGATTATAGTGGCTCCGGAGAAACGCTCAGCTCTGTGGATTCTCAGAGCTGGCGGCGCTCTCACGGACGGCGCCGTGGCCGGTACCGTTCAGGCCGGATGCGCTTTCGCAGGCCCATGGGACGGTGCACCACCCGCCCGATATATCGGGACGGCTGCTGGTCTGGCTCCTGAGAGGTTGATCCTGCAGGGCAAAGGTTTGCCTGAAGCGGTTATCAACACTATCCAGGGTGCTCGTGCGCCTTCTACTTCTTCCCTCTATGCGGCGAAGTGGGGCGCTTTCTCTGATTGGTGTGACAGGAACCACGCTGTCCCATCCCATTGCGAGGTGGGAAGCGTGCTTGCTTTTCTGCAGGCACTTATTGGAGAAGGGTTTGGCCTTTTCCACTATCAAGGTCTATGGCGGCAGCTGTTTTCAGCTGGCCATGCGGGCTGTGATGGTGGACCGATCCTTCAAGCCATCCCACTAGTCAAGAGGTTCTTGCGTGGGGGCTAGACGGGTTTAGGCCTGTTTTCGCGTCGCTGCTTACACCACGCTGGGGACCTCCTCCCCACCGTGTTGCGCGGAGTTTGTCCAGGGCCCCTTTCGAGCCTCTGTCTCAGGCCCCTTTGGATGCCCTGTCCTTTAAGACGGCACTCTTATTGGCTTTGGTTTCTGCCAAGCGAGCCTGTGAGCTGACCGCTCTGTCTGTCAGCTCGAGCTGCTTGTTGCTTAACACGAGCGACAGGCTCCTTTGCGGTTGCTCAGACCTAATCCTGCGTTCCTCCCTAAGACAATTAATAGTTCTGTTCCCGGTCGAGAGATATTATGCTTAAGGCTTTTCACCCCCCGCCTCATTCTAGTGAGGCGGAGGCGGAGTTGCATCTCCTGTGCCCGGTGCGGTTGCTGGCTATGTATGTGAAACGCTCGGCCGCGTTCCGCTCCACACAACAGTTTGTTTGTGTGTTTATAGCGACGCTAGCAGGGGCCGCGCTCTCTCTAAACAGCGGTTTTCTCGCTGGATATGTGAAGGTGTTTGCTTAGCCTATGCTCGACAGGACTTAGCGCCCACCATTGGGCGTTAGAGCTCACTCGACACGGGGCGTGGCTTGCTTCGACGGCTCTGCCTCAGAGGCGTTCCTGGTGGAGGACATTTGCGCGGCTGCGTCTTGGTCCTCCCCGGGCCCTTTGTCCGTTTTTTTACATGTTAGACATGTCCAGGGGCTCACTCGGCAACTTCTGTGTTGGAGTCCGGGTGTCCCTTCTACGGCTTAGGTTTGAGGACCCTTATCCGCCAGTATTTCTCTCCTGCCGTTTTTTCAAATTGAAAGCGGAGTAGAGAGGTTCCTATTGGCTCGCCAATTGACGAGTTGGTTTTGTCTGCCAGTGTGGCACTCCCGCCGTGTTTTAAATTAAAAGACGGACGAGAGAAAGCTCCTTATTGGAGAGTCGGACTTCGTTAGCTCCGCCCCCGGTGGTGGCGGACCTCATGGAAACCGTGTTACTCTGGCTCTTCCCTTCGCTCTTCATGGATTCCATGAAGGACGGATTGGGGCCGGAGTCTTTGCAGACTCACTTTTTTCCCTTGATCATCGCCTTGCTTTATCTAGGGGGAATTAGTTTTTTGTTAAGCTGTTGTGTTTTGCACATCCGGCTTTTTTGAGTCTTATGTGCCCTGGTGACTTAAGTATTTTGACTGGGGTCCAGCAGGAGTACATTGATCGGGCTCCGCTCGCAGCTTCGCCTTAGCCAATAAGGCGAAGCCTAGACGGCGTAGCCTACATGAAATAGAACGATAGTGATATTATAACTCTAGTTCTATGATTATAGGCGTAGCCGTCTAGTTTCCCACCTGCTGTACCCTCCAAATGCTGAAAGAATAGCATGGAGAATGAGGGGGCGGCTTGCGCCCCCTTTTATACACGTGCCGTGGGGAATGTGGGCGGGGCCCACGTTGATTGGTGCATAGTTGAAATTCTTCAGTGCGCGCGAGCACGCGCATGGGACAAGCCCATAAGGCGAAGCCTAGACGGCTACGCCTACAATCATCAAACTAGAGTTATAATATCATAACTATCGTTTCTCTCCCTCTCTCCCTCTCTGTCTTTCTCTCTCTCTCTCTCTCTTCTCCCTCTCTCTGTATATCTGTATATCTCTGTGCTCTATCATCTCATAACTATCGTTTCTCTCCCTCTCTCCCTCTCTGTCTTTCTCTCTCTCTCTCTCTCTGTATCTGTTTCTCTCTCTCTCTCTCTCTCTCTCTCTCTCTCTCTCTCTCTCTCTCTCTCTCTCTCTCTCTCTCTCTCTATTTTGTTTCTCTCTCTCCCTCTCTCTGTATATCTGTTTCTATGTCTCTCTGCCATATTTCTTTCTGTAGTGCATACACACACACGTGCACACACACACACGTGCACACACACACACACACGTGCACACACACACACACACGTGCACACACACACACACACACACACACACACACACACACACACACACACACACACACACACACACACACACACACACACACACACACACACGTGGACACACACCCGAACAAACACCATACAGACACACACACCCCTTTATTCCCGGTCCTTTGAAGACATTTCTTAGAGAGCACTTGATACAGGTCCCTCTTCTGATGGAGCCACTTGTCACTCAAGGAAAGGTCACTCCATTGTTTCACTCTGAAATGGAGCGAACCATCTGAGCCCACCTTCTCTCTAAACAGTTTGTCCTTGCATGAATGGATGTGTATGTGCATGCTTATAAAGGTCTCTCAATGACTGTGTATGTTATGTTTTATGTGTGAGAGCATATATATGTGTGTGTGTGTGTGTGTGTGTGTGTGTGTGTGTGTGTGTGTGTGTGTGTGTGTGTGTGTGTGTGTGTGTGTGTGTGTGTGTGTGTGTGTGTCTCCGGGGTTGCATGGTCACAAAGTCGTTAGCGGGGGAGGAGTGAAGGGGCTGAGTGAAACCCATTCATCGACTTCCTAATCTGACCGGGACCGATTGAGTTCGACTTGGTTCTGCCTCACACACATACCGCACACACACCACACACACACCGACCACACCGCACACATAAACACACCACACACACACCGCACACACAGACACCACATACACATCACACATAACAATACACCACACACAGCACACACACACACAAACATCTTACACAAACACACCACACACACACTCATACACCGCATAACACCTCACACACACACACACTAAACACATTACTCACACCGCCGATACCGTACACACCATACACAGATAGCGCACACAGCACACAGCTCACACACACAACACACAAACCACACACACACACAAAACACACACACCGCATACACAGACACCGCACACAACACACACACCACACACACCAGGAGAGCGCAGCCTTTCTGTGGCAATCAATGTCTCCGCCGGAGATAGAAATCTACAAATGTTTCCAACAGTAAGAAGCCAGGTTTCTTATAGCCAATGAGAACAGATGTGCATCATAGCATGTAAGTGGATTGTCACCTAACGAGTCGATATGGCGAATGTTAAAAGGTAACAGATTAGGATAATGGATAAAGTTAGAAACAGGCTGTCCTCAAGCAGCTTATTCAATATAAATACAGTTCCCTTAATGCCATTTCATCCAATGTTGGTAAATCAGAGAAACTTTGTGTGAGTGGTGAAGTTAGGTGGGGAAATGATATACACTGGTATAGTGAAACGTTACACAATAACAGCATGAGAGTGATTTTATCTAAGTATTCGTAGTAAACATGTATTCTATTAATGTATAATGCAATCTTGTTTGTGCATATAAGTAACAACGGGCAACTTCATAACACATCGGTAACACTTACGTACTTCATTAAATATCAGCAGCAAAAGTTGTTGATAATGAAAGTTAATGAGTTTAATCATCTTAATTTGGGGAACAAAGACCGCAGCGCAGCCCCCAAGGACATTTCCCAAACAGGCCCGGCTAACCGTTTGTCCTCTGTTTCTCAATAGGGAGATTTATTGGAGCCTGAAGACTCACACAAGAAGACAACGCCCTTACCCCGCACCAAGGGACGCTCAACTCCCTGGAGGTTTCCAGCCTCTCCTTTTCTATATTAAAAATAAACCAAACACCAAGCTGCCCAATGGTGTGGTGACGGTCCTTTTAATGAAAAAATGCAAATGCAGTGTTTGAATATGATAACCTTTTCTAATCTGAGATCGCAGTGAGATTGCCCCTGCAGTTTTTGGACCGCGCTTCTTTTCCTCCTCACGGCATCCGGATCCTTTCTCAGAGCGGTGGGAACCACGGAAAACGCAGAGAAACGTGGGAGACGCGTGACCCCACCCCTGACAAAGTACGACGTCTAGGGGGTGGGAGGGTTTGTCTCCTTGCTGAAAGGTCCCGGGTTCAAACTCCGATGGTCCGCAGCCTCGGCATCCGAGAGCAGAACCATCCCCTGACCCCTTCCCTCCTCCTTGATGACATGGATCTAAAAACAAGCGTGACACTTATAAGATAAAAACGGATTTGTCAGTGGCCTGGTGTTTCCCATAATCAGAGGGGGGCTCCGGATGATTGATGTGAGCCGTCGGGGTGTGTGCGTGATAACTGTGTTCAGCGGCTGCATCACGGCGTGCTGCTGGGGGGGGGGGGGCAAGGGAAGGAGACAATAATAAACCTGGAGCCGGCACAAAGACACACAGCTGGGGGACCATAAGAAGACCCCAATGTTCACACACACGCACACACACACACACACAGAGACACACACAGGCACACACACATCAGAGACGGCACATGCGACTGGTTGCATCTTCATGGAGTCGTTGGTGTGAACGAGTGCAATTCTCTTTTCATTCCTTTTGGCTGACTTTGTTTAGCTATCACAGACACCTGTTGGAGCTCTCTCTCTCTCTCTCTCTCTCTCTCTCTCTCCCTCTCTCTCTCTCTCTCTCTCTCTCTCTCAGATCTCTCTCTCTCTCTCTCTCTCTCTCTCTCTCTCTCTCTCTCTCTCTCTCTCTCTCTCTCTCTCTCTCTCTCTCTCACAATGTCTCTCTGCCTCTCATTGTCTATCACTACGCCTCACTCGTCCTCTCCTTGTCAATTATCTCTCGTAATTTGAGGGGAACAATGGTGATATTCTGTTTGCGAGTTTTAATTCTGCCACGGCTATCTCTTGGTTTATGAATCTAAATATTAAGAAAATTCACTTTTTTGAGGTTGAAAATTGTTCATTTTGGGTCTCATAAATGCAGCTTTTCCACCCACAGTACCAGCTCAACTTGTCAAAATCTGGTACCTGGGACCTGGTACCCGGTACTTTCTTAGTCTCACCTCCGTCGAGGTTCCATGAGAGCGACGTCCAAGCCTGACACCCGACACCAGGGGCCCTATCTTGCATCCGGCGCAATTGACTTTCTCACTGGCGCATGTGTCGTTGCTAGGTTGCAACTGGCGCAGAGCATTCTTTTCCCTCCACCGCGCGTCGGTAAATTAGGGAATGATCTTGCGCCCCAAGGGGCGGTTCGTGTCCATCTGTCTTATCGGAGACTGCAGACGCGCTGTCAAAATATCAACTCATCAGTTTGAAAGGCGCTCGTGGCTCTTAAAGGGGATGGGAGCTGACACTCTCATTGGTTTATTGCACGTTACGCCCAAACCACACCTACGGGTAATTAGGCTACTTCAGACTGTAAACGCCCGTAGACTAGCAAATCGCCATAGAACCGCCCACAAAGCTACTTGCGCTTGGCGCTTCTCACTTGCGTTTCAGACTGTTAAAATAAGGCCCCCATGTGTTCTGCCAAAAAATGAAATCCCCGTCTGAAGTCACAGCCCCTCTCCGCGTTGTAGCAGTGTTTATATAATATCGTCACAAGATGAGCAATTTATTACAGAAAGCGATATGTACGGTTTCTTCATCTGACGAAAAGAGTGTTTATAGTTTATAGCAGGGTTTATATTATCTCATCACAAGATGAGCAAAATGTCAAAGAAAGCAATGTTACATTTTATAGGCGACCCACGTCCCTGACACCGCGAAGAGCTGCAAAAAGGGGCTACTTCCCCTTTAAGGAGCAGGTAGGGGTCCTGGTAACCTGTCACTCCCCCGTTTTACAGGTAGAACGGGGCGAGAGGGGTTAGCAGGGGTGCAAACCGAGAACCCTTTGGATGGGAGTCTTACCCTATAGTCACTGCATGTTCCTATTAGACAGAGCAACAACACAGCCAACCATTACCTCCTGCTTCCGCTGCGGACACATAAGACACCCCTGGTGTGAATCCAGCAGCACACTTTTTCACAGTTTTCCGGAGCCCTGAATGGATTCTACCGTCCATACACCATGGATGTGTTCTTGCGAACACCCTTAACAAGATGTCTGCATACCAGCCTTCTGCACGCTCAAAACAAGCTTTCATTACATATTATCTCCAAAAACTACCAAAAAGGACTTGTTGTCTGTTTGTTCACGAATTCTGTGTGTGTGTGTGTGTGTGTGTGTGTGTGTGTGTGTGTGTGTGTGTGTGTGTGTGTGTGTGTGTGTGTGTGTGTGTGTGTGTGTGTGTGTGTGTGTGAGTTCTTATCAAAAGCCTTTTGAGGTTCAAGCATTTGAGCCCAATCCTTTAAATTATGTATGTGGGGCAAACATGATTGGCACCGTTCAAGAAAGAAGAATAAGCAAATAAAAACACAAAAATAACTAATTAATTTCACAGCAGCGTTATTCCATTTCACAACGTCAGAGCGTCCCGTTATGCAACCTCCGAAGCTCCTTAGCTTTCGTTTAAAGCATCCATCCTGCGGTAATGCTCTCTCCGCGCCTCGTAATTAAAGCCGTGCGTTTCATTTAGCGGCGGATCGTGCGCTCGCGTCTGCCTGCCTGAGATAAAGGACGGGCGGCGGGGAGGAGGCGACGCTGCGGCGGCCGGTGGCGGCTGGCGTCAACGCGGCGTCGACTTAGGCCTCGTGCCCACTACCTCCGTCAGTTGTCCGTCACCCATTGACTTTGAATGGGGACGGACGCGCAATGCATTGTGGATCCGTCCGTTCAGTTGGAGCGTTCGAAACCGTCAGAAAGTTGAAAAATGTTCAACTTTTTTCGCGGCAGCGACGGATCGGATCCGTCATCCAATCAAGATCGGTGTATGCAAATTTAAGCACTGTGACGCGACTCGGCTCGATAACTGGGAGGAAAGCGCGGTTCTAGAGACTCGGGCTCGATACTGGAAAGCGGTAGAGCGGCGGAGAAGTTAATTTAAAAAATGGAGCGCGAAGCGATTTGATTGGCTGACGGATGCCTCTGCAAAGACTACTCCCCCATCCGTGAGCCACGCCTTCCCAAGTCCGTTGACTGACGGTGCAGTGGGCACGTACCGTTATGATGGAGCGGAAGATGGGAACGCCGCTTTGAGGATTTGGTCTTTACTCCACGGGAGCAGGAGGGGGGAGGGGGGAGGTGTGGAAAGGAGGTGGAGGGGGGAGGGAGGAGGGAGGAGGAGCTGGAAGGGAGGAGGATGTGAAGGGTGGAGGGGAGGAAGGGAGGAGGTGGGAAAGGGAGGAGGAGGGGGAGCGAAAATGAGGTAAATAAAGAGAGATGGAAAAACGAATGAAACAAGGAAAAAAAGAGTGTGTAAAGAAAAAATAATGGTTGTGTTTGCCTGAGATAAACAACACGTCTATGTTGCTTGTAGTTTTCTAAAACGTACATCCCTGCAGTGTGCTAGTAAACCTTGAACAAAGGGACATGACGGTTTAATAGAAGCCACCACAGTGATGTTAGCTTGAAATAGCTTGTCTTTTTTCTTGAAATAACTTTTTTTTTGTCCAGTAAAGCAAATAACTTGTTTGGCTCGTGCAAACAGGAAATTAATCCAACAATATATATAGATATTATTTTATTACGGAACAATTCCCAGACAACAGAGAGAGAAACAAGTATCTCTGAGTTTAGTTGTAGGGAGAGAGTTCTGCTGTGCTTTTCCTGTCAATTCTGGGGCCTGAGCTCTACTCTCCTGGTACCGTCCCGGAGTGAAGGGTGAGGACTACATCAGAGAGGAAACCTCTTTCTTTAATAAATCGATGTTTTTGGCTTTAAACCTTGTTTCAAAAAGCAAGTAAACATGGTGGTGGAGAGCGAGAGAGAGAGAGAGAGAGAGAGAGTCGAGAGAGAAGCATGGAGATGAGAGAGAGAGAGAGAGAGAGAGAGAGAGAGAGAGAGAGAGAGAGGGATAAAAGGCTAAGATCAACAGATTGGTGCAAAGAGAAAGTGGGATGGAAGGCTGAGGTGAGGAGAGAAGGAGCAGAAAGGGGTAACAAAGAGAGAGGAGGAGAGATGGAATCATCAGTTTTTTTAAGAAAAACTGTGTGTGCGTGTGTGTGTGTGTGTGTGTGTGTGTGTGTGTGTGTGTGTGTGTGTGTGTGTGTGTGTGTGTGTGTGTGTGTGTGTGTGTGTGTGTGTGTGTGTGTGTGTATGAGTTGTGAGCTGGGTGAGTGAGAAAGACAGAAAGAAAGATGAGCAAGAGAGCATTTAGAGAGGGAAAGGAGAGGAGGAGAAGGAGGAGGACAGAGTAGGAGGAGGAGGAGGAGGAAGAGGAAGAGGAGGAGGAAGAAGAGGAGGAGGAGGAGAGGAGGAGGAGGAGGAGGAGGACAGAGGAGGAGGAGGAAGAGGAAGAGGAGGAAGAGGAGGAGGACAGAGTAGGAGGAGGAGGTGAGGCGGAGGAAGAGGAGGAGGAGGAGGAGGAGGAAGAGGAGGAAGAGGAGGAGGAGGAGGAAGAGGAGGAGGAGGAGGAGGGGAGAGGAGGAGGAGAGGAGGAGGGAGGAGGAGGAGAGGAGGGGGAGGAGGAGAAGGGAGAGGGGGAGGAGGAAGAGGAGGAGAAGTGGAGGAGGAGGAGGAGGAGAAGGAGGAGGAGGAGAAGAGAGAGGGGGAGGAGGAGGAGGAGGAGAAGTGGAGGAGGAGGAGGAGGAGGAGAACAGTAGAGAGGCGAAAAGAGTGGACCGAGGAGGATATGAGCGGAAGGGACCGGAGGAGAGAGCGAAGAGAGGAGGAGAGGAGGAGGAGGAAAGGGGGAGAAGAGGAGAATGGCCATAAGAAGTACAGGAGGGAGAAGGAGAGAAGGCAGAGAGCAGGGAAGAGGGGAGAGAACGAGTGGACCGGAGAAGGTGCCAAATGCGTCTTCAGAGGACATTTTCCATAACTCATGAAGCAATTATCATTTGCCACACTGTTGACACTCGGGGAGCCGTGGCTGATTGAATCAATCAGGCAAATCATTTTGTGTTCCAGAGGGAGGGGCGGCCGGGGAGGGGGGGGGGGAGGGAGGCAGGGGAGAGAGGGGGAGAGTGAGAGTGAGAGAGGTAGGAGGGTCGAGTGGGAGGATATCCAATGATCATGGTTATTTTAGTCACACCTGTCTTCAAAGGGGTGCTTTATGTAACCCATGTCTGTGACAGGGGGGGCATCGCCCTTATTTTAACTGAGTGAATGTCTTTGTGTAGGGATACTCATCGATGGCAAACACACACGTCTTTTAAAGCGTATGGAAAATACTATTTTTCCAGGTAAACGCCGGAACGTACACAACATGTACAAATAACACTGTGAAGGGTCTTACTTTATAATCCCCCACCTGCACGGGGAACCTCTCATGGGTTTGACGTCAGTGGAACAGTTTGCTGTTCAGATGGGGGGATTAGGACACCTGCAGTGAGGCGTATTTTAATTACAGTCGACTGTGATTAAGGAAGAGGAGAAAGTGCTGCGTGGACAAGGTTGAAACAGTCGTCAGAGCTGGCTGAGCGGGGAGGCCATTGTGATCACATGACCAAATAAATCCTCTGTAGAGACAGAGAGGGAGAAGGGGGGGGGGCAAGAGTCACAATATGAGGGATAACAAGAGAGTGTGTGTGTGTGTGTGTGTGTGTGTGTGTGTGTGTGTGTGTGTGTGTGTGTGTGTGTGTGTGTGTGTGTGTTTCTGGCACGTGCTGCCCTTCATTATGGTTGATCAAGCACCTGTCAATCACCCAGTGGTACCTCACAGTGGGTCTATGACAGATAGATAGATGGGGAGGGGAGGGCGACGAGATCGATCGATGGATGATGATGAGGGAGGAGGGAGGGAGGAGGGAGGGAGGGAGGGAGGGAGGGAGAGGACGGAGGACGGAGGGGAGGGAGGAGGAGGGACGGGACGGACGGAGGGACAGAACGGACAGACGACGACAGACAGACAGACAGACAGACAGACAGACAGACAGACAGACAGACAGACAGACAGACAGACAGACAGACAGACAGACAGACAGACAGACAGACAGACAGACAGACAGACAGACAGACAGACAGGACCATCACTTCCCCAAAGTGTTCTCCCAGATATAACGACAGAACCACACACATACTACAGCTGTGCCACACCCAGGGACTGTACATCGTCAACGGAGACCCCTATGAGAGATACACCTACAGCTCTATCTCGGCAGTAGTACTGCAGATTATTTGATCACAGACCTCAGCCCTGACTCTCAGAGCTTTCACAGGCCCTTTAACACCACTATCAGAGCACACCAAGATCACAGCCTACCTGCATAGACCAACACCTAACCAAGAGGCTTTAAAACCAAACAAACTACACCCTAAAAAACACATAAGAACACCATTAAGCAAAAACACATTCAGACACTTTGCCATCTCAGCTTTACAATCAAACCTGAAGGTCTCAAACAGCCAAACTAAGAACACAAGCAACAAGGATGATAAGTGGTTTGACGATGAATGCAAAAACACTAGGAGAACATTGAGCAACCAGTCAAAGAGAGACGTATGCGTGTGTGTGTGTGTCTGGCACGTGCTGCCCTTCATCATTATGGTTGATGAATCACCTGTCAATAAGTGGTACCTCAAAGTGGGTATAAGACTGACTGACTGACTGACTGACTGACTGACTGACTGACTGACTGACTGACTGACTGACTGACTGACTGACTGACTGACTGACTGACTGACTGACTGACTGACTGACTGACTGACTGAGAGAGAGAGACAATAGGTTTCTGCTATTCTACTTCGGAGGCAGTCTACTACATAGCCGTTATGGGGTGGTAAGACTGTCCCTGCCAGGCCACCATATGACTCATATCTGGCCAGCTCCAGATATGAAAACAGAAAGGAGGTCCTTGCCTCTTTATTTCTTTATTTTTTTCCTTTATTTCTTTCTCTGTTTCTTCCATTGATTTGTCTTCTTTTCCGTTTCTCTTCATCTTGTCTCAGCTACTGTCTTTTTATATCTTTCCCCTTCCTCACGTTTCTTCAAGCTGTTTTCTCTCTCCCCATCCTTCTCTTTCTCTGTTAGGTACATGTGGCCTAGTGTGAGTGTGCCATAGTAAACAAATAAGCAAGTGGTCATGGAATTTTTCCTAACAGTATAAGTTGCAAATCAACCAACCCTCCCATGGCATCAATCATGGACACGTGTGTGCAAGTATGGATTCCATCTCATTTTCAACCTCCTCGCACAGCATTGAATATTTCAGTATTTGGACCTCTCTGGTAGATGTTCAGCGGAGCCCCTTGTGTTTGACAACGCTCACCTCTGACCTATTTTACATGGCGGGTAGGGAACATGGCCAGCCGTCTCCCTCTGATCCCAGCTGGCGCTGTTTGAACTCTGAGGAGACCTGGAGTGAACAAACCACCCAGGAACTGTGGACGTACCGATGACAGGTGGACACACACACAACACAAACTAAACAACCGCACGCACACCCCCGCAACAGACACAGGCAACGGAAACATACAACCCACACACACACGCAACACCAAAAAAAAAAACAAGCGCACGCACATCCTCCCACAATAGGTACACGCAATGGACACAGACAATGAACGCACAAACACAATACAAACAAAACCACCACACGCACACCGCCGCAATAGACACACACAATGGACACACACACACACACGGCATCTAAGATAAAGGAGAATGTGCGGGTGCGTTGTGGAGAGAGACGTATTGCGCAGTGAAAGCACAAAGTGAATAGAGCTCCTTGGATCACATGCGCCCGCGGCCCCTGAGAGACGCTCAGGGGCACTGTTACCGCCAGCTTGTTGACTGTCTCAAACTTCAGAAGAAATAAGTAAATATACATTATAATTGTGGAAGGATATGATGTGGAAGGCTATGCTGAATTTTGACCCACCCCCTTTCTCTGACCTTTGTCATGTGACCTGAGCTAAAATTTAATTTTAAACATTTCCCTTTAAAGACAGACTATTAATGAATAGCAACAGAGTTTTTGATCAATCATCCAATATCCCGCAATATCGAACAGATAGGGAATAGGTTCTGTTCTTTTTTTGCAGTGGAAGTGTGTGTGTGTGTGTGTGTGTGTGTGTGTGTGTGTGTGTGTGTGTGTGTGTGTGTGTGTGTGTGTGTGTGTGTGTGTGTGTGTGTGTGTGTGTGTGTGTGTGTTGTGTGTGTGTGTGTGTGTGTGTGTGTGTGTGTGTGTGTGTGTGTGTGTGTGTGTGTGTGTGTGTGTGTGTGTGTGTGTGTGTGTGTGTGTGTGTGTGTGTGTGTGTGTGTGTGTGGTTGTGTGTGGTTGTGTGTGTGTAGGTGTATTTGTGTGTGAATACACACCCGTTCGTTCCTTTTACTTCTTTATCATCAGAGTACAAACAAGTATTGTTCCACCAAGGCTCACCTAAGAATAAATCGTCCGTCTCTCCCTCTCTCCCTCTCTCCCTCTCTCTCTCTCTCTCTCTCTCTCTCTCTCTCTCTCTCTCTCTCTCTCTCTCTCTCTCAATCTCTCCCACCTCATCAGTTATCCTTCGCCCACCCGCTCCCTCTGTCTCCCTCGGTCTCCCTCTCTCCTGGGAAATGTGCTGCTGAAAGACTCTGTGGTCGCCTCTACTGCTCCATCAACTGGCAGGCCGTTTAGGAATAAGCCCTGTGTGTGTGTGTGTGTGTGTGTGTGTGTGTGTGTGTGTGTGTGTGTGTGTGTGTGTGTGTGTGTGTGTGTGTGTGTGTGTGTGTGTGTGTGTGTGTGTGTGTGTGTGTATGTGTGTGTGTGTGTGTGTGTGTGTGTGTGTGTGTGTGTGTGTGTGTAGTATGTGTGTGAGTATTGTGTTTGTGTGTGTGTGTGTGTGTGTGTGTGTGTGTGTGTGTGTGTGCGTGTGTGTTTGTGTGTGTGTTTGTGTTTGTCTGTGTGTGTGTGTGTAGAAGCCATAATTAGTTTTTCTGTATTTTGTCTTTCCATTATTAGTTAAGTTATAATTCTTTGTTATTAAGTTTATATGGAGAATCATTCATTTGTGAGCTAATTATATGCATGAGATCAGTATACCTTTATACTATATTTTGTTATTTCACTAGGACTCACCTGCATTGGTTTAACCGTAATCGCCTAGCAACGTGTGCCTCTGTGTAGCGCGACCGCATTAATCAAA
>OLKM01002703.1:47027-57478 GCA_900291075.1 Melanogrammus aeglefinus | reverse complement strand
GATGCAAACAGGTTGACATGATGGTTACTCAATGAATATTCCAAAAATGAAATCAAAGCATTGCTTCAAATGAAAATATCACATTTCAGACAAACAAATGTGCTTAATCAACTAAGGAAGAGAATAAAGTAACATTTATCGAGAAAAAACAGATCCATGCAACATTATATTATATAAATACACGTTTTCACTTACATACCGCCTTGTGGTATTGCTGAAGCACTGGAGATGAGGCATGCAACTCTGTCTCGTCAGAGCAGAGGTGACCAAGTCCTCCTGCTGCTGGTGATGATGATAATCTGTAATTGGTGACAGCAAATACACCCATGTCAGTACATTACATATTTCCAGTAACTACACTATCTGACCCTTCCTGCAGTGAGCCTTTTATATTTACCAAGAAGACAACGATCACAAACATTCCTTGACTTTTTCGCTACGTGTTATTACTATGTGTGACTTGACAATTCAACCAACCTCCTCCTCCTGAAGGCCCGGCCACAGACAGCTCAGCCCAATCCTCTGCCTGACTTGGTCCCTGCGCTGCCTGACTTCTCCCTGTTCCCTCCAGTCCTGTCTTCCCCAAACCCCCGCTCCATGTTTACTAGCCGTAGCCCTAGATTAACGTCGGGGTCGAGAAAGACAGGACCCAAGGCGACCTTCCACCTCGATAAGCCCTGCCACATTGCCCACTCCTCTTGCCTCACCTCCCTCTTTTCTTTGACATAAATTCCCTGAGCCCTTCCATTTTTTCTTGCATACATCCGACGACAAAAACAAAGCCACAAACTTTATCACTAACTATGCCGGGAACACGCGTTGACGCGGTTACAGCGGTTGCCAACTTTAGCTTACTTGTACAGTTGAAGCGCAAAGATGGCTGTAAAAACAATAACTATACACAGTGTATAACTCACCAGTTAGGCCAACCTCCTCCGCCACAGCCCTCCACGCCACTTCCTTTTTGGTACGGTCCCGGTAGCAGTAAAGGCTGGTGTCGTAGAGTACCAGGTGCCGGCGAACTGCTACGATCAGTGGTCGTCCACTTGTTGTTTACATGAAGCACGTTACGTCCAACCCGGTCTCACGAGATTGCGTGCTCATGCGCACGAAACGTTAATCTATGAATCGTTTCCCAGAGTACGATTTTCGACTTTTTCGTGAACGCTCACGAACATGTTTAACCAATGCATTCTGAAGGCACGACTACTCACGATAGACGCTGTGAGCATCTTTCCTATTTGGATAGTTTTAGGATATTTTTCTGTGAAAATGGCGGACATACTTCTTTATTCTGGTGGAAAATATGATATTTCTAGCATAGTTACGCATAAACACACAAGTGTTATGTAAAACATTTTTAGCGAGAAATGTGCATTTTACTTTCATAATCGTCGCTCGGCGAATGTGAAGGATGTTTGGTCTTGATAGTTATGACGAAGAAATATTTCAGTCGTCTCCACAAAATAACATGGTTGCTGCTATGATGTTTGCTATGGACGCTGAAACCAGCAAGCTCGCATGCCGTTTTAATCATGGGAATAAAACCATTGTCTTTGCTGGTTATGTAAGGGATATGTATAGAACGTACAGGGCAACCAGTGTGGGCCAGGAAGTGGATTTTCAATGGTCAGATACAGATCTTGTTATAACGATAATTGAATAAAGATTATGGTCTACTTATAGATAGAATATTACAACGAAATAATCTATATATATATAATATATTTTAATATTTCATTAATTAAATACAAAACGGCTTTAACATGTGACATGCTTTTGGGCTTTTCTTTTCAATGGGCCTGTGTCAACGTCACGTCACTCTCGGCAAACCACGTTGGTTAAAGGCGGCAATGGAGCTGCCGTAAATTGTGTTTTTTTTGTCGTAAACGTTAGCTTTCATAACCGTGTTCAGCTTGTTAGGAAATATTAGATGTCCATGAAAAATCTTCGCCCGTAACGGCAACAAGGTGGTCCTTGAACATCTACGTTTCAAGCAATTGCAACGTGCCATTACATGACCATATTTGACTGTTTCAGGTTAGAATTAGCTGTCGATTTTGGAGGCCTTTATCAATAATGGACCAGCTATAGATTTGCTTCCCGATTGAGTTTTCTGACAAATGACATGTATTTAGCATCTACATTAGCAGCTGAGTCCAATGAGATCAAGCTCGACCTGTGTGCCACACCGAGATCATGTCCTAGACCATAGGTTTACCATGTAAAATACAGGGCCGTGTAGTGTAGGGGCCGTGTAGGGCCGTGGAGTGTCATGCTTGGTGTCATTGGACTCAGCTCAATGTGTAGATGCTAAATAACATGTCATTTGTCACAAACTTTTATCGGGAAGCAAATCAATAGCTGGTCATTATTGATTAAGGCCTCCAATTTCGACAGCTAATTACTACAACATGTTGGAATGTGTTCATGTGTGGGCACCATTTGCAATCGCCTGGAAGCGTAGATTGTTGAAGGACATCTTGTTGCCTCTTACGCCACCAGCCCTACAAGAAATTTACTCAGCAAGTGTTCCATCTCTGTTGCACCTCCCCAGCGGCTCGCTTGCAAGATTTTGGCCTACACATTCTACCCAGAACCTACACACTAGCCATCCAACATGCATATCTGAGAATCAGGCCTCTCTTTAATAATGACAAAAAGTTATGGAGAGAAATGCAACATTAACTTTTTGTTATATCTCATAAGCGGCGTGGTGCGGGTTCCTTTTGACCTTTTGACCCCAAAAACAGAGTTTTTTGAGATAGGAAGGTCCTACCGCCCTAAAATTTGAATAACCTTATTCTAGGCCTAACTGGACCCCGCACCGAACTTGGCCCGGTCGGGCCCTGAGGGCAGAAGGGGCCTGCCCTCGGGGCCGAGTTTTGGCAGGAAGGGCCCCCTTCCTGCCTCGGGGTCACCGGTCAAGTTTCGTACCGGGTCCCAGTTAGGCCCTAGAATAGGTATTCAATCAGGCGTAGACCTTCCTATCTCAAAAAACTGTTTTTTCACCACATTCTGAACCATTTAGCTTCTTGCAGGCAACACTTCTGAGGGCGCTTTTCCAAATTGACAGTCCATTTGGGAAAACTTTTTTTCTCTAAGGGCTAGAACTCCAAAATCTCGGATATGTCGTTCTCGGGGACCCGGGAATGTGTGTAAACATTTTAGCATCCCTAGCTATCTCGAAAAGGCCGGAAAAGGGGCGTGACCTCAAACAGTACAGTAAATGTACATAAGACAGAGGTTAGTTTCTAGTCCCCATTTTTTTTTGGGATGGAGGGTGTACATTTGTGGCTTAAGGTGTGTAGACACAGCTGGCCTGTGGCCAAGTTTTTGAAGTCTGGGGTCAAAGGTCAAAAGGAACCGGCACCACACCGCTTATTGAGATAACAAAAAGTTAATGTGCATTTCTCTCATAACTTTTTGTCATTATTAAAGAGAGAGGCCCTGATTCTCAGATATGCATGTTGGATGGCTAGGGTGTAGGTCTGGGTGAGAACTTTCAGGCCAAAAATCTTGCAAGCGAGCCGCTGGGTGAGGTGCAACGAGATGGAGCACTTTGCTGAGTAATTTCTTGTAGGGCTGTGGCGTAAGAGGGCAAACAAGATGTCCTTCAACATCTACGCTTCCAGGCGATTGCAATGGTACCACACATGAACACATTCAAACATGTTGTAGTAATTAGCTGTCAAAAATTGGAGGCCTTAATCAATAATGACCAGCTATTTATTTGCTTCCCGATAAAAGTTTTGTGACAAATGACATGTTATTTTAGGCATCTACACATTGAAGCTGAGTCCAATGACCACCAAGCATGACACTCCACGGGCCCGACACGGCCCCCTACACTACATGGCCCCTGTATTTTACATGGTAACACCTATGGTCTAGGACATGATCTCGGTGTGGCACAAGGTCGAGCTTGATCTCATTTGGACTCAGCTGCTAATGTAGATTGCTAAATAACATGTCATTTGTCAGAAACTCAATCGGAAGCAAATCTATAGCTGGTCATTATTGATAAAGGCCTCCAAAATCGACAGCTAATTACTACCCTGAAACATAGTCAAATATGGTCATGTATGGCACCGTTGCAATTGCCTCGAAACGTAGATGTCAAAGGACACCTTGTTTGCCCCGTTACGGGCAGATATTTTCATGGAATATCTATATTTCCTAACCAGCTAGCGCGGTTATGAAAGCTAACGTTTACGACAAAAACAACACAATTTACGGCAGCTCCATTGACGCCTTTAACCAACGTGGTTTTGCCGAGAGTGACGTGACGTTGACGCAGGCCCATTGAAAAGAAAAGGCCGAAGGCATGGTCACATGTTTAAAGCCGTTTTTTGTATTTAATTAATTAAATATTAAAATATATTATATATATATTATATATATACAATTATTTTGTTGATAATATTCTATCTTATAAGTAGACCATAACTTTTTATTCAATTATCGTTATAACAAGATCTGTATTCTGACCATTGAAAATTCCACTTCCTGGCCCACACCTGGTTGCCTGTACGTTCTATTCATTATCCCTTACATAACCAGCAAAGACAATGGTTTTATTTCCCATGATTTAAACGGCATGCGAGCTGCTGTGTTTCAGCGTCCATAAGCAAACATCATAGCAGCCAACCCATGTTATTATATGGAGACGACTGAAAATATTCTTCGTCATAACTATCAAACCAAACATCCTTCACATTCGCCGAGCGACGATTATGAAAGTAAAATGCACATTTCTCGCTAAAAATGTTTACATAAAACACTTTTAATGGCGTAAACTATGCTAAAATATCATATTATTTTCCACCAAGAATAAAAATTATGTCCGCCATTTTCACAGAGAAATTATCCTAAAAACTATCCAATAGGGAAAGATGCTCACAGCGTCTATCCGTGACGTAGTCGTGCCCATTCAGAATGCATTGGTTAACATTTCGTGATGCGTTCCACCGAAAAAAGTCGAAAAAATCGTACTCTGGGACACGATTCAATAGATTAACGTTCTTGTGCGCATGAGCACGAAATCTCGTGAGACCGGGTTGTGACGTCATGACGTCAGAGTGAGTGTCAACGCTGATTGGCTTTCGCTTCAAAGCGTCACGCGAAGTTTTCGCGTGAGATGAATATATTCAACTCAAGCGAATTTCGCTTGCGAATTTCGCGTCTTTCGCGCCGCGCCAAACGTATCGTTTGCGCCGCGCAAGAAGCATTTGCGTCCATTCGCATCTGTGCATTGACTTTGTATGCAAAGTGACCGCCCCTCCCGCCCCAAACGCGTTTGGTGTGGATGCACCATTATGCTACGGCCACAGCCACACCAAACGCGTTGCTCGCGTTGAAAAACGCGAGTAACGCCCCTAACCTGACGCGTGATCATTGTGTGCACAAAAATGGTTCAACGCTTCCACCGCGCCAACGCAGCTAGATGAGCCCGCCCATTTTCATTCATCAGCTCGCGGGTGAATGATAGAGCTTGGATCAGGTTAGATTAAATAATCTCGGATATAAATAACAATAATCGGGTTAAATAACATGGTATATACATGGTATTATTAATAAACACATGGTGGTGTCTGTTGTGTTTCCAGCATTCGTAGCGTTGATTAGCAGAGATATAGTCTGCCAAGACGTTGAGGTTGCTTAACAACCAGAAGACGGTGTCCATTGCAATGTGAATGGAGGCGTTTCCCTCTTTCGTCATAACTATCAAACCAACATCCTTCACATTCACCGAGGCGAACATTATTGAAAGTAAATATGCACATTTCTCGCTAGAAATGTTTACATAAAACGCATTTAATGGCGTAACTATGTTTACTACTTCCACCCAAAATAAAGAAAGATGTCGGCCGTATGCTTCTGTGCAAGCTCTCTCTGCCAGTGACGTCGGGTCAAGCTCCACGCTCATTGGCTTATCGCGGCGCGAAGGCGTCACGCGTTGGAGCGGTTGAAAGTTCAATTTTTTGAACTTTGCGCGTTGGTGCGTTGGACGCGTTGGTGCGTTTACGTGTGTAATTACGTGCGACTGCCGCGTCTACTGCCCCAACGCAACGCTTCAACGCTTCAAACGCGTGCGCCGCGTACTACTATACAATGGTTCCTATGTGCAAAAATGCCTTTTTCCAACGCCCCCAACGCAAGCAACGCGTTTGGTGTGGCCGTACCTTTATAGGGGCTCCGGGCCTTCCTCCTCCCAGCCGCCAGGTGTCCCTCATCCCGCTGATTGGGGGGAAGGTCCAGGTACTCTCCGTCGCTGACTGGTGGGTGGCGGTGGTATACCCCGTCCTTCACGGTCCCTCAGGCCCGTTCCGAGCGAGGTTTCAGGGGCGGGATGCCACAACCTGAGGCCTGTTTCAGGTAGCTGGTTTAACATACTCGGAGTTTAATCCTGCGCTCTGAGTTGGTTGACTCAGAGTTCATGGTTTCAAAAGCAACTCTGGGTTTTCGGTTTCAGAAACAGGTCATCAGCGTTGGTTCTCTATCAACTCTGAGTGTGTTCACGCTGGGTTGGGGCGTGTGGGCGTGCTGTTGTTGACTTTAAAAGAGCCATCATCAATGGAATCTCTTGATAACATGATCAAACATGGACCAAAACCGTTTGATTTCCGCTTACTTTTCCCCCACGGAAAAAGAAATTCTAATATGCACGCATATGCCGAGCAGTTTACCAATTTTTAACACCAAAAAAGCGCAATACCGTCCGCGGCAGCGAGAGCGCAGAGCGCGAGCGAGAGCTGGCTGGCAGGAAATTGCTGGAACAAGTCAATGCGTGTGAGTAAGTAAATAAAACAGTAAAATAAAATGAGAGGAAAGATTAATATGAAATCGAAATTCAATGAGAGGCCAGCCCCTTCTAAATTCACAGCTTACCTCTGTAAGATTTCTCGCTTGGAATTATAATGTAACGCTCTACTTGGCACTGTGAATGTCATCGTTTGCATTCCTATAGCTTCCAGTCAAAGAGCTCTATAAAATCTATCTGGAAAAATAAATAAACAAAGCAGACTTGGAAGTGGACCACATTAGGCAAAAGATGAAAAAGGATGCTTGGAGATCCAAATTTTGGAACACAAGTTAAAGGTGGGTAAGGAGCTGGGATACTGTTTCCTGCACCAAAAACATACCCAATATGAATGACTTTTTTGTGCTTTCAGGAATTAAAGAAATCCTCATAAAAAGTAGATGTCTTCATTAGAACACGGGCTGTGGTGGGACAAGTTATTTTATTGAACAGTGTCACCCCCTACCAGAGGCTGGGTCTGTCACACGAGTTTACATACAGGAATGCCAAAAAACATTTCGGAAATAATAAAATACATTTAACTACATAGAAAACTCAAACAAAATGATTTTGGCAGAGTCTTTCTCGAACCACCCTTCCGTCCTGTGGATCCATGGTTTGGGTTAATGTGCTGCTCATCTGCAACTGTAGGTGGGCAATTTTCCCCTCTCAAAATCGCGATGTTGTGAAGAACCACACATGCAATTATTATGTCACATGCCCTTTCTGGTGTGACTCGCAGCATTTGTAGGCACTGGAATCTTGCCTTCAGGATCCCGAACGTGTTTTCGACCCTGGCTCTCGTCCTCACTATGCGCCAGGTTGTTAGCGCTGCTGTGGTCCTGGCACGGGATCGGCATACGGGGTCAGGAAGGCAAGGCTGGCAGGGGTACCCCTCTGTCACCTAAAACATGAACCGTCAAACTCTTATACGATACAGGTGAAATATTAATCATCTGAACAAATAATGGATTATAAGTCCTTTCAATATAGGCTTAACTAACCACGGGCAAAGCCAAGTGCGAACTTAAAACATGTGCCCCCGGTTGCGTTTGACAGTTAACATGGGGGCTGAGAAAGTTAGTCTAAATAAATGATGAAGATCGCGCTGAAAAACGATAGCGCTCCGTGAAGAAAATTGTCATGAAAATAAAGTATATCCAACCGGGGTCTTAATAATCGTTCCTCACGGAGATTCCTTCTGAGGATCGCAGCCTCTACGTCCACGGGCTCTCGTAGAAAAGGACATGCCATTTCTAACACTTCCTTCTGTCGGAGAGCTGCCTTCAGCCTTATAGACAACAAACTCAGAGTAGGTCAAACCACCTACCGAGGGCCCGTTTCACAAAGCAGGTTCAACAAACTCTGTGTAAAAACCTTAACTCTAGGTTGAGCAACTCTGAGCTGTCAAACTCTAAGTTTTCGGTTTCAGAACAGGTGATAACACTTAGTTCAATCAACTCAGAGTCAAGGTAACCCTGAGTGAAGCTTGTGCATGAGGATATAAAAAGCCTTCATCAATGGAACACAGATAACATGATTCACCATGGCAACAAGTGGTAAACAGCCTCGATCCTCCTACTTCTCCCCAGTGGAGTTGGAAATATTAATGACTGCTTATGCAGAAAGTGAGCATATATTTTTAAAAAGAAGCAATAGGCCTACTGTGGCAGCAGCAAAAGCGCGGGATCTTGCGTGGCAGGAAATTGCTGACCGAGTCAATGCGTCAGTATTAATTTGAGAAAAAAAAGAAATGTTTTGTCTTGAATGTTCCACTTATTCAACAATTATATTCCATATGTGTGTGTCTGTGAGCACAGGTGCAACCCAACAGGCACCAAACGGACTTGGCAGCAGCTAAAGATGAAATATAAAAATGTAGTTCAAACAGGTAAGGTATAATAAAGTACAAGCAATTGTGATGTTGTTTAGCCTGCCCTCATTAAACAGCATTTAGTGGCTACATTCAACATGTGATGGATATATTTAAGTAATTAGGGAAATCTGCAAAAAAAAGAGAAATCCCAACACTGCCAGTATTTAATATTGTCTCTATGAAAGCAACACCTAAATGCCTTTTATACATACAAGTCTCCAAAGTTGTGTTTTCTGTATGTATTTAAATTTGACCTTCCATTATAGCCAACAGAAAAAAGGCTGAAGCCCGCCAAACAGGTGGCGGTCCACACCACCACCTCTCACAGAGGCTGAAAAGATGGCCCTCAGTCAAGAATAGTGGACGACCCATTGCTGAGAGGCATCTCTGGGGGAAGTTCATCGGACCCACCCACGCCCAGGTCACAGGGCCTACATAAGAGGTAAGTTATTCAAATGATGGCATGTAGTTAATCCTTTTTCTAGTGTTCGCTCAGTAATGGCCACCCATTCCATCTTAGACACAACTTAGTTGGCACACTGATTTTTCTTTGTAGCAGTAGGCTACAGTTCTTGCAATTGGCTGCTTTTGCTTTCAGATATCAATCTATTTAAGGTGACTAAGAAGTTTGAAAAATTGTGTTTAAATTAGGTGGGGCACTTTTCTGGGTAATCATCAACTGTCTAATCTTCATTTTCTACCAGTTACTGATGGTGTAATCTGTCTCGTTGAGCCTTCTGCCATAACAGACCTCCATGCTGTTGTAAGTACTCTTAATATTCCACAGATTTTTCATAATTGGTAGAATATAACACACACATTCTGTTTCATTACAGGAGGATGATGAAGAAACCTTATCAGCTGCCACAGAGAGGGAAGATGCAGAGAGGCCTGCTGAAGTATACACCTTTTTTTTTTTAAATAACTTTGGCTCAGTTAATAGTGTTGTTCCACAATACAACTTGCAACTTCTTTCTCTCTAACAGAGCCATGCTGGAAATTACAATGAGGAAGAAGGTCCATCAACCTCCACAGCACAGCTTACCTCAGTAAGATGTTGTTCAGCATTGACCCACCAACTTACAATGACAACTAATAGGACATGGCACTGAAATTCAATGTCATTTATGTTTCCTATAGCTCCCTGTGAAACAACTCTATACAGGTTATATTTAGATCTCCAATAAACAAATCCACACCTAGAAATGGATGGGCACATTAAGGCTGCAGATCACCAAAACAGAAAAGGAAATACAACTGTGGACCATCAGTTAAAGGTGGGTGACGTGCCACAGGTGGATGTGTTTTTTAATTGTTTTCAACAAACAAGGATTAACAACTGTGTACAAAATTTGTCTTCTAGGGAAATAAAGAACGAACCTCATAAAATGAGATGCATATATGTCGTTCTTGAACATTGGGGAGGTGATGGGTCAGTTAGAAATGATTGACAACATATCCATGTCTCTAACAGCTCTTCCATCTCGTGTATCAGCAGGGGGGGTATGATTGAATACCTGGATCACAGGGGGAAAGAGTAGGACATTGCTTCTCTCTATAGTGGCAATGCTTGTGGCAGAACCACACATGCCACTATAATGTCACAAAGCTCTCTCTGCGGGTGACCCTGAGCCTACGAAGGCACTGGAACTGGGCCTTGAGTATCCGCATGGTCTATCTCCACTCTGGCTTCGTGTCCTGCAGTGAGCAAGTTGTTCAGTAGTCTCGCTGTGGCGCCAGGCTCAGGGTTCAGGGGTAAGGGGTCAAGCAGAT
>OLKM01002703.1:0-43416 GCA_900291075.1 Melanogrammus aeglefinus | reverse complement strand
AGTGCGCGGAACTAAATATTTTGTTTTACTCATTTATTTAAAGTTATATTTTTCTTAGATTCTTGCTATAAGGTCTTCTGGGATGTTAGAAAAGGTTCAGTATTACATTTTGTAATTGTTTTTTTTTATTGAAAAGCGAGACAAAAAAGTTTATAAAGGACATGTAATTGTTTTAATTTTGCAATGGTGAAAAACAGCAAAAGCCATATTCGGTTTCGGCTTTCGGCCAACTGTTTCAATATTTGGTTTCTGCCAAGAATTTCATTACGGTGCATCCCTACAAATGACCTGTAGGACAAGTACCTGCAATGGCTGTCAAAAAGCAGAGGACATTGTTGTTTATGTACTGTATATATGACCAAGGCTGAACTATATGTAGTGTGTGAGTGAGTTATATATGACATGTTTAGTCACGTGTCAATAAAATAAAAAAATGATCCTTATTTGTATTGGTATTATTGGTAGGTACAGCTCCATCAATTTGACTTTCACTATACAAAATAGTGTATGAGCTTGGTAGACATGTTTGAATATGCTGATGTGCCGTAGTGTAGACATTTTTTCATCTCACTTACTCATTGCCTCTAACTTGCAAGTTCCCATAATCACGTTGATAAATGTTCAGGGCATTTTGCTGGGAACATCTATTGAGACAAACTGGATCTAGTCCTGGGTGGAGGGTCATGCATAATACTGGTGGATCCTCATCTTCCATTATTCTTACAATCAGATAAATTTGATTAATATAATCTGATTTTACTGACAGTGTATTACCAACATGTAATCCATATCACCCATCGTGTTCTTACCGTTGGTGTCTCCCTGCAGCATGCATTCTCCACCTCTGTCTGCATTGTAGAGCAATTCCCACAGGTACGCCTGAAGCAAAAGGCTATAGGTCTACCTAATATAAAATCAGTCTGATTACATGAAAATGAAGGTGCTGTAGGTCTTTGCAAATGACTAAATCGTCCCACAACACACCTGAATGCCAACATAAAAAAGAATTATGACTTTCCTAAGCCTAGGCGTATTTGAATAACCTGGTTGCTCTGTTAGAATGTCTTATCAACAAAGCAATCACTTACAAGCTATTTGATGGAAAGGGCTATATGCAGGTGTGTAGGCCTAGTGGTTTAATAAAAAGCAGAAATTTGGTTATCACAGCAAGTCGTGGCCGAACACTTTTGGTATGTATTTTCTCATCATCTTATGTCGTGACGACATGATGAAACATACCAAAAGTGTTTGAACAGGTAGCCTGATTCCGGGAAAGTTTAGTGCATAGGCCTATGTAGGCTACTATATTATACCTAGCCTATATGTGGATAATACCGTGTGATTTTGGAATATTACAAAATGCATTGGGTTAATAAACGATTTGGAGGGGCGTAAACTATTTCGGAAATAAAAGAGGTGGGAATAGGCCTACGCTCCGTTTATTGGCGTATAGCCACAACGAAGCCCTATATACCAGTTAAGTTAGCTCACATTACGGATCAAACACATAGGGCAAAATTCCTGCCATCGTTTTAGGTTTGCTGTACCTCGGTAAGCATTTGGACAGCTGCTTTGTCCAATCAACAAGCAAAGCAAAATTTAAATATTGAATATTCATGAGAACAGCGATCCAATCAGAGCAATGCTCATTAAGACATGAATATTCATGAGAAAATCAGTTGCCTTTTCTACCAGGTTTTTCAGACATGATAGAATAGCGTGAAATAAGCTATCCAAGACATTTCCAACACAAACAATGTTACAAACTCGATCAAAGGACATCAAGGATTATAAAAAAATTAATGAAATGGGTGTGGCATGGGATCTGTTGTATCTGCGGTGTATGTAATACTTTGTATTTGAAATTCAAAATATCAAAATTATGAAAAAAAGTTATGCCTTTAACAGCCACCACAAACAGTACACACTGTTATATAAACAAATATTAGTGCTTTTGAATATTTTTTTTAACCATTTTAACAGAGGGGTTTTTAAAAGACCTCCAGCTATCATTGTGTGATGCCACAGGAGATGAGATGGAAGCACCAACCCCAAAACCTCTTCTGGCTTCATCCAACTGGAGCACCAGAAAAACTATCTTTTCAGAAAGCTGGAGGGCAGTAAGACCACAGCTGGTTAACACTGCAGTTGCACGAGAAAATGTGGAAGCCCACATGTGCCAACAGTGTTAATTTCGCTGTTGTCCGTTGCCGTGATTGCTGTCCACGCTCCTTCTTCTGTGCCGAATGTGATGTCAGCATGCAAACCAGACACCCCCTCCACAACAGAGATGGCAGTACTTCGGGATTCTTCCAGCCATTGCCCCCAACAACTTACGTGTTGAATAGGGCCAATATCCCCTGTGGTAAGTTCTGGTTTGTGAGTGTACAAAATATATTTTCTAGCTTGACTGAAGATTTAGCTTCTTCGTGTTCACTTTTACTTATCAGCAGTGTGCTTCACATTCTTCAAGTCTTCTTAATTTTCTACTGTAAAGTTCATTCTATTTTTAGTCAGACATCTGTCACTTTACAATGTTGTGTTCAATAATAAAATAAATCTTGAACTCGTGTTTGCTGTGTGTAGATATATATGACAACATCCTGAAAATTACGCTTAAAACTCCTTATCTTCTGGGTGTTTTGGACTGATAGAGGTGCACAAAGATTCATGGCACAAACATCAAATCGTCAAGATTTTGCTTGGTTGTAAATGCATATATGCATAATGCAAGTATAGTAATTGAATAGTGATGGCAATTGTATTGATAAAATATGGAATGTGGTTAACTTGTAGAAGGTGTTCAAGTAAGGTTCTCGTGGCACCATACCACAGTGTATACAAAAAAAACATTGCATTTAAACATACTGTAGGCTACTTTACTAGTGTCTTCCATAGGTCAATCACAAACCATATGTCATGCATTTTGGACATAGGCCTTTTACTTATTGTATTGTTCATTGACTACAAAGTGGGCTGCATATTGAAATGTTATTGAGACAAAAAGATTACCTTTAAAACACATGCACAACAAGCCATCTCTTCAACTGCTCTTCACCCTTCATTCTCTATCCTTTCTGGTCAAAACTGGTCAGAATTGAAAAGTATGAGGTAACCATCAATATACTAAACACATTTGGCCACTAAATATCCCTTAAAAATGTATAGAGCCTGTGAGAAAGTACACATGGAAGTGCAATAGCAGAGCAACACAGTCTCACTCCGAGACCGACTGTTGGCAAGGGCACTTTAGCGTCGGTCGCTGACGGGAAAGGTCTTCGGCGTCATTTGCAGACGGAGAGGGGGTTCAATTCACTACAATGTAATGCCGTCCCCAGCGATGTTTTCTGTAAAAATGGCGGACATAGTTTTTATGCTGGGTGGATAATATGATATTTTAGTATAGTTACGCCATTAAAAGTGTTCATGTAAACTTTTTTTGCAACAAATGGGCATTTTACTTTCATAATATTCGCTCGGTGAATGTGAAAGATGTTTGGTTTGATAGTTATGACGAAGAATATTTCAGGTCTCGACAGAAATATAACAATTGTTAATATGTTGGTTGCTATGGACACTGAAACCAGCAGCTCACATGCCGTTTAAATCACGGCTATAAAATCATTGTCTTTGCTGATTATGTAATTTTATGTTACCGTGTAATGATGTAATTTTATTTAAAAACTTAACGTTAAGCCCTGAAGGAAAAGATAATTCACGGCCGGAAGTCGGGATGGCCCATGCAAGTGAACGGAGCGTTCCACAGCATTGTGAAGAGCTGTGTAATAAATAAATAAATATAGGCCCATTTATTTATTTATTATATACGGACACCACCAGTCTCCCTCGAAGCAACGAGAATGGTCTATTAAATTCAAGATGGGAGTATAGGGATATAGTGCCATACGTCAACATGAATTTCATTCACAGAATTTCCGAGTTGATGGTCAATGGTCAGATACAGATCTATTAATATTTAATTAATTAAATACAATAACGGCTTTAAACATGTGACTTGCCTACGTTTTTTTGGTCTTTTCTTTTAAATGGGCCTGCGTCAACGTCACGTCACTCTCGGCAAAGAGGCGGCAAAGGAGCTGCCGTCAATTGCGTTGTTTTTGTCATAAACTAGGGTCCGCCAGGTTAGAAAATAGACAGATATTCCAATGTCTGGTGGCTTGTTACGTCACTCTGAGAGACGGGCATGGACAGATTTTATAGTGACCCAGCCTATAACCTATTCTTGAAAGCAAAACACCAAGCTCATTGATTTAACGAGGCAGGGTTATTTGAAACAATTAATGAAATATGTGTGAGAGGGCATTCCTCCTCTTGAGTGTGCTTCCTATTTATGTCAAGTGTACACCCCTACTGTCCTATAGCATATGGATATGGAGAATTGTTGTCATGTCCCAGTGGTGATGGTATCATATATGAAAGAGGGCATTCAAATATACAATGATCAAAAAGGAAGCGATGCAATAGGTGACTGACATTAATGGACATAAACAAGTAAGCTATAACCTGGGATCTCTTTTATATCAAAGGGTGTCTCAAAGGACACATATCATTATTAACCTGAAACTCCAGCTCTATAGAAATGACTCAGCAAGTGCTCCATCTCGTTGCACTTCACCCAGCGGCTTGCGTGCAAGATTTTGGCCATCCAACATGCATATCTGAGATTCAGGCCTCACTTTAATAATGACAAAAATTTATGAGAGAAATGTATATTAACTTTTTGTTATCTCATAAGCGGCGTGGTGCCGGTTCCTTTTGACCTTTTGACCCTAGACTTCAAAAACGTGGCCACAGGCCAGCTGTGTCTACACACCTTAAGCCACAAATGTACACCTCCATCCCACAAAAAAATGGGGACTAGAAACTAACCTCTGTCTTATGTACATTTACTGTACTGTTGGAGGTCACGCCCCTTTTCCTGCCTTTTCGAGATAGCTAGGGATGCTAAATGTTTACACACATTTCCCGGGGTCCCGAGAACGGGATATCCGAGATTTGGAGTTCTAGCCCTTAGAGAAAAAAAGTTTTCCCAAATGAACTGTTATTTGGACAAAGCCCCTCAGAAGTGTTGCCTGCAAGACCTAATGGTTCAGAATGTGGTGAAAAAACAGTTTTTGAGATAGGAAGGTCCTACCGCCGTGAAATTTGAATACCTTATTCTAGGGCCTAACTGGGACCCCCACACCGAAACTTGGCCCAGTCACCAGACAGTGATACAAAAAATTAGTCACGTTGAACACAAAAGAAACTTATTAATTACAAGTCTAAACTGTGGGAAATAGAATGATATGGGGGACTGCGCAGCCCTTCTGAAGTCGAAAAAAATCTCCAGATTGAAATGCATTGTTTTAATATTGAATTAATTAAATATTTAAAAATGTATGTATATAAATATACAATTATTGAATTAGCCTCTAATATTTAGATGTAGCTTTTATTCAATTATCGTTATAACAATATCTGTAGCCTAATTGACCATTGAGAATCCACTTCCACCAATTTGTAAGTGTGGTTCGGGTATACCAGAAAATATTAAACTATTCATAGGCCATATATAAAAACGATGTAAAAAAAATAAGGTTGTGGGCCGAATTCGGTTAAAATTCAGCATCTGCTGGCCCACAGACAACTAGATCTTCTCATTTCCTCGTTACACGCTTTAATTTAATTATGACCATGGAGCCTTTATTTGAATGGGTTTACTTTTCGTTCTGTGTAGCATGGAAAAATCGGAGAAACACTCTCATTCAGAATGCATTGGTTTACATTTCGTTATTTGGAGCACCGTTATTTATATTTATTTATTTATTTTCAGTTTTTGAGGAGGTGCTTCAAAAATGCAAAATGTTCTACAATCATCCAAAATCCAATGGAAAAATCCGTTGGCTTGTTGTCAAGGGAACCCAGGGCGAAGCTCACTTCCGTGTTGGCCAACATACGTCATCCCTCCACCACTCTATAAGCCTACTGTAAAAACACATGTTCAAGTTGAATGATAATGCATGAATATATTCTTTATTCTGCCATAGTATTTTTGGTTGTTGTGGCAGCGAAATGCATTGTGTGTGTGCGTGTGTGTGCGAGCGTGCGTGTGTGTGTGCTTGTGTGGGTGTGTGTGTGTGTGTGTGCATGTGTGGGTGTGTGTCCACTGCCCAACCCCGCCCATCTTCTAGTGCAGGGGTCTCAAACTCAATTTACCTGGGGGCCGCTGGAGGTAGAGTCTGGGTGAGGCTGGGCCGCATCAAGTATTCCACAAAAAAGTACAAATATCCAGTCTTCTCAAGCTTTATTATTAACAGTGCTGCAACATGAATGCTTCTTTTTTTTTTAAACATGAATGGCTCTTTTGAACATGAAAGTTTCCTTAAAACATGAACCTTCTTCAGAACATGAACTCTCCTTCTGAACATATGGCTTCCTACTCCTCCTGATCACTGCTGCTCTTCATCTGTTCATCATTTTAACACGGGAAGAAAAAAAAAGAAAACAGCCCTTGACGCGCAGATGATTGCGGCAGAGAAACTGAAAAGTTTTAACTTCCAGGGTCGAATATTTTTGAGAAGAGATGCATGTAATAATTTCCTACATGTATTACATGATTTTATCTCATTATATATAAATGTATCGGCCTCAACTTGATACAAAACACTATTTTACACCGTCGATATTTCCTCTCCCACTGGACAAACAGGAAGACACACAGACACACACACACACACACACACACACACACACACACACACACACACACACACACACACACACACACACACACACACACACACACACACACACACACACACACACACACACACACACACACACACACACACACACACACACACACACACACCTACCGACGTATCCAGGCCTATACAGTTATAAAATGCAATCAAACATGTCAAAACATAGAAATTTTCTATAAATAGCCTACCAACGTTTGCAGTGAGAAAAACTGATGCACATTTCATGCTCAGGGATATGATGCTCCAAAACTTGAGGAACTCGGTTGCTAAGCGTTTAGTTTCAGATGCTTCAGTGAGCTCGAAATACATCAGAGGTGTCACACAGGAGAGAAGGGTGTATCTCCAGCACACACACACTTGAGAGAAGCCATACCATTGGCCTACGACGTACATTTCACCTCCGTCTTATGCAAGGTTTTTGTGCACAGCAAGCTTTATAATTGAGGCCCCCGGGCAAGCGGAGCGACTCAGGAAAAAAAATAAAAATCTAAAAAACATTAAAAAAAAAAGGGACTAAACTTTAAGGTCAAGTAGGGGGCCACAAAAATATCGTCCGGCGGGCCGCAATTGGCAATTGTGAATTTTCCAAATAATTATAACTTATGTAGCCTATTGTATATAACCAGGAATGTATGAGGCTATTTTATAACCTTGTTGTGCTTTCTTCAGACGCCTCCACAGCGCAACGCGCGGATACTGTAGGTATAACACGCTATTTTACGTTGATTTTTTTCATGTCAAACAAATCAATCGTTGCATAAAGTGACGACATCACCGTTGATTGACATTGAATTCCTTTCGTCTATATCCGACGGTGAGGGGTTAACATGATTGTCTACCTGACGGACCCCCACGTCGGAAAACAACGCAAAAGGTAGGCTACACATCTTTCGTCGGAACTTGACGCCGGGGATCCTTGGCCATGCGTCACACATTTGACGAGCAGGGAGTGTGACTGTGTTGCCTCTGCCATCAGCCGGCCCTGGAGGAGCGGGAGATGTCCCCTGGACCGTTCACACACCTGAGCTAAGTAGGCTACCCCTAAAGTATAAAGGAACCATGTAGGGCCTAATTTGGCTTTTGTGAATTTGTTCATTTCGAAACAGAATCGCATGATGCTGAAGTCATCACCCCATCTAAACTTAACCTTCCATATTAATGCTGGGTTTAATGTTCTTATAGCTACCCTTAAATAATAGAATAGACACCCAGTAGATAAAAATAACTATACATTCTCTCAATATTACTCCCAAACGTCCAAATTATTGCTCAGTTGGTCATCATACTTACAATATGGGTTATTTGTATACAACATGCACATACCTGCCATTTATCGTTCACTAATTGTAAGTAGGCCTAATCTTATTTTTATAATTTCTACTGGGATATACTGTACAATGCAATCAAAAGTGGTGCTAACCCTAAATCCACTGGACAGAGTATAGGAATCTGAATAACAACATAATTGATCAATTATTTTTATTTAATTTATTGTATGCCTTTTGGTGGTAGCCTACTCAAGTGCCAAATAGGAGATGCCCTACAACGTTAATTCAACATACTGTAATAGCTCAGAATGAGTGCACAAGGCAGTTTGCAATGTTTTGTGTTGTTTCCTACATCGTCAGCGTCTATCAGACGCCTAGCCGTTCCTGTATGAAGGGGTCCTTCTGTTTGTTCTTTATTTGTAACAGTTCATGGTCTCTTGCTTTTCCAATTCGGTTTTGGCTAAGCTTGAACATTTATCCCGCTCATGAGGGCTCCGAGTTTATATGAGATTTGACCTGCGAATACGGGCTTGATGTGAGAGAGTGTGTGTGTGTGTGTGTGTGTGTGTGTGTGTGTGTGTGTGTGTGTGTGTGTGTGTGTGTGTGTGTGTGTGTGTGTGTGTGTGTGTGGTGTGTGTGTGTGTGTGTGTGTGTGTGTGGGTGGGTGGTGGGTGGGTGGGTGGTTGGGTGTGTGTGTGTGTGTGTGTGCGCGCGCGCGCGTGTGAGGGAGGACGGCGCACTGCACACATAGTGACTGCATCGTATTCTCGATGTCATTCTACGTAGCGTTGCTCGCAGTACCCAGCATGCAGCGCGGCGCACACAGAGCCATCTTGTCAGAGTGAGGAAGGGAAGCGCTGCAAGGATTCCAGTTGTCCAAAAGTATAACATTTAAGACATCTCGAACACTCTCAAGGGACTTGCCTTCTAGGCTGGCGTGACTACTAAACGAACACAAGGATGCTTACCAAGTTGGTGAAGAAGACTTGTTTGTAGAAGATGCCTTCCATACTTGTTCCGACGTAGGGGGAGTGTTACAGCCCCTCAGTCCGCTAGTAGCTCGGGGAGCGGAGGGCTGCGGCCCGCCTCAGTCCGCTGCGGTCCCTCATTCCGCCTCAGTCTCCAGTAGCTTCGCTGCGGCCCCTCAGTCCGCTGCGGCCCGCCTCAGCCTACATTCGGACCGCCTCAGCCTCCAGTCGCTCGGTGACGGAGGGCTGCGCCCCCTCAGCCAGACTCAGCCTCCAGTAGCTCCCGTTGCAGGGCGGCGCGGTGACAACTCCGGGACCGGGTCTGTGGAGTGAACTCAACTTTTGTCGCAAACCCTTGTAAGGTATTACTGTTAACAGCTAAAGCTCCAGGATGCTGTACACGATCTAGCAGTCTATTTTACGCGCTCATAAAATGCAACAGGAGAGGAGGAGGATGGCGCAGATTCGTATTGATTGCAGTTTTCTTGTTAATTCTGTATAAATGCGAACGTGAAACCCGATCCAATCGACTCGGTTCTAGGCTGATTATTCGCATTTTGACGGATAACCATAAGGGAGTTGTTAACAGTCCGCAAACATGTCGAAAATGCCGGCCAAGAAAAAGAGTTGTTTCCAGATCACCAGCGTGACGCAGGCCCAAGTGGCGGCCACCAGCGCCACCGACGACACGGAGAGCCTGGACGACCCGGACGAGGCGCGGACCGAGGACGGCTCATCGGAAATATTCGACGTGTCACGAGCGGATTATGAGCCAGTGTGTGACAGAAGTTCATCAGAGGAAGCGATCAATAACGTCGGTGAGACTGACGGACCTGGCGTCATGGTACCGCAACATATACCTCAAGTTAATCAGTTGTCTGCATTACCAAACAACCCTAACGGAGGCTCTCGAAACATAGGATATGCAGGGTCTGCTTCGAGTAGTCAGCAAGGGCATGATCCGGGGGCTGCGTTGATGTCTGCCCTTGTCACTCAGCCAGGCCCCGTGCAGCAGCAGCACCTTCCCCCTGGGGTGAGTGTTGGTGGGGGGCTTCCAAGCCTGTCAGTCAACGTGTCCCATGCAGCACCGGTGACTTATTCCACTCCTTCCTCTACCACAGCTACAGTGAGCTGCAGTTCACGCTTCAGGGTCATTAAACTGGACCATGGTACTGGAGAGCCCTTCCGAAGAGGCAGATGGACATGTACAGAGTTCTACGAAAAGGATTCAGAGGGCTCCGTGATGGGTCGGTCTGTCGATAACATCCGACACGTAAATGCTGCGCCCGACCCCAGTCTCGACAGGGACAGCGGGCTCGGCCACATGGGTGGCTCTGCCGTTACCCCGGCAACAAACTTTGGTCAGGGGTTGGGCTCCTTGGCGGACATGATGTTATCGCTCCCAGCATCTCGCATGCAGACGTTGGACGCTCTGCAGCAGCAGATGCACCAGGCTGCCTACGCCACCGGGCAACCCGGGGGGACGGCCTCCCAGAACGCCTTCTCCAGCAGTATTAAGTCCATAGCTGTTTCCTCCCCTCAGCAGCCTGCCGGCGGCCTTCTCCAACCGTCTGTCGGACACAGCAGCCTGTCTCAAGGTGGTGTCAACATGCAGAAGACTGCCTTCAGTCAACCGGCCGGGCAGGCCTCTGCTGCAACCTCCAGCCAGACAGAATACTACCACCAACATGCGTCTCCCATGCAGGAAGCTCCCCCCACCTCTCTGACACTGACCCAGTCTGGGAGAAAAGGCCCCTCTCCCATCATAACGCAAATGCTGGGACTGACCTCTGCTTCTGGGCAAAGTGGGGAGATGACTGGTCCAGGGGGAGGAGGACCTTTACCTGTCCTGACCGCGCCAAGCCTTCTGCTGCCGCCCCCCGGGGGTGGGTTGGGCGGTGTGGGGGGCTCCCTGCTGCTGGGGGGGTCCGCCCTTCAGCAGGCTGGCGGTCAGTGCACCAGCCCTGGTCAGCTTCAGCCACACAACCTTGAGCACGCACCATCTGGTGGCCAAAATGTGCCTGCCGCCAGTTCCAGTGTGCCCACCACAGTGCCCGCGGGCGCACCCAGTGCCTCTAGTGCAGCCATGCCAAACCTGATGACCTCCAGTCTGCTGATGGCCAAGCAGGCCCAGTTCTCCCGCGGTCAACTGGGAGCTTTCGGGGTCTTCGGGGCCCTGGTCCCTGGGAAGGACCTGATGAAGCCTCTGATTCCAGAGAGCCTGCATCTATCCAGCCCCACGGTCCGCAGTCTGTTTGGGATTCCCTTACCCATGGACGGGGAAGAGGACAGGTACGACCACAAAGTGACCCAATCTGCCCAGTGCCTGTGTATTCACAGCAGTAGATATATCCTCTGATTACTTTGTTAGGAAGAAAGTAAACTACTTCAAGGTTTTGGTCAACATGGTGTAAACATTGTCATCACACACTTCTGACACTGAGATCATAAACTTTGTTGTATGTTTAATCAATGGATATATACATTAACGAAAATTCAATACATCCAATTGATGCCTTCTCATTAGATATGTCGGGAACTTTGCATGTTGTGGAAGTTGCATAAGCCCATTTACGCACAATTGTTATGTTTAAGTTTTATATTAAGGGTGGTGAACTTGATGCAGGGGTTTATTTTAATATGGAAAGAAATGATCTATCCTGCTTGGGCACAGAGTGAATGTTAAGGCAATACGTGCAATATATTACTCTGCCCCTGTTGAGTGGGAAGTGTTCATCAACTGAAACCTTTGATCATGCAAACAAACTTTTATTTTAGTCGGTGTTTCTGTGTGAGGGGTGTTTGTCTGTGTGAGTTTATCTACCCCCCCCCCCCCTCATTCTCTCCCTACTTTTGGCTGTTAGTTACTTTCTTAAGACGATGGCCTTGGCTCCAAACAGGAAATCCCTGGTGCTCTGCTGGAGGGTAGCTGAGCACCGGACTGACTCAGCACTAGTCTTAGGCCCAAACATCTTCGCCAACGTGTGCATGAACTTTTTAATTGGTTGGCATATTTCCTGAAACCTTAAGAGACATTCTTATCATTTCCACCTTCCTCTCTGGTGCTTCTTGTCATTTGAGAGTGCGATTGTGGGAGCTATATTAGCCAGCTTTTACCGTTTATTGCGTATCCCAAGTGATATCAACTAAATGTCTCATGTATAGTAGTGGATCTGCATGGGATTTTCAGATGGCAACGCTCCCTTGCGGTGGTGGCAAGATCTTGCTTAGCTTTTTATGTTCTCTAGGTTTTTAAAGACTTCTGTCTATTGCTGATCTTTGAAACAGGATTGTCTTTCAATCCCTTTGATTTTATGTCGTTCTGTGATGGGCTTGGCTTAAGGGGAAAGTGGAAAAGAAAAGTACTTTACAATTCCTGTCTTTTTCCATGTTCATGCTAAAATAAACTTGCCAAGCCATTAACCTGGCTTTTCCCCAGAAAATATCCTCTCCTTTCAGTTAACCAGGTGCTTCCATTTTTTTTTTTGTCACTTCGTTTATCTCATGTTGTTAATTTTCCACGGGGAAGCTCCGCAATCCTATTTCAAAACAAAATAATTTCAATTATGGTTGTATTATCAAAGTCCTATTGTTTCGGAGCATGTGACAAGACTGAGGTCATGGTTTTATCCGTGGTGGTTATTTAGTAAAAATGGCTTACTGTATTCTGGAGCTTAACGATATCGAACTTTTTCCAAAGATAAACGACCATGGTTTTAGTGATGCAGGATGACCATCGGATGTCAGCCTTTCACCAGAATTAATAAAAAATATATTTTCATGTCAAAGGGAATATATCATACGTTGTCAAAAGCCATATCAATTTCATATAGCACAAGGAAAACCAGCTTCCTTCTTTTCCCAAATAGCTGCGTTGGATATGATATCCAATGGGTCAATCCCTATTGAATGGCCCTGGATATGCGTTGACTATTTGACAGGTTAGTCACACAAGCATGCTTACTACTCAGAAAAAAGGATGCAAACGTGTACTCGTTTTCTTATAATTTTCTAATCCCCTTATTTATACCTTTTTATATGAGATGTATTTTTGAATGTTTCAGGAAGGATAAATAGTTAAATGTTCCCAAATAACACCTTTGCCGTGCATATTGTTGTTGAGCCTTATAGGTATTTTGTTGGCCAGTGTTTAGTGGCTGGCCCATTGGTGGACTGTCCGGCGGCAGACAAGTCATAATGACCCCAGGAACAGTATTATTCTTCTGTAATATCCGGTTATGTGGTTTGACAAGTCTATTAGGTCAAAAATATAATATCGGTACAGATATTGGCTATTGTATCCCTCAAGCTGTATAGTAAACAGAGCGGACAGTGGATGTGTACATTGCTAGAAACGATCAGACTTCTTTTGCTTCTTTTTGCATGGGGTCCAAAACGAAAGTTGTGGGCTTTTCTTGTATCCCTACTCATTCTAGATTCACTTTTTGCCTTTTTAGAAATGTTATTGAACTGGTTGCAGTTCTTTAATTTGTAGCTGCTAAAATGGAGGCTTTCAATACTGTCCTTCAGAGAGTAGACATTTGAAAAACTAGCTTTTACCGTAGCTCTTTAAAAATCATGACGACAAGGATGGAGTAGAAGCTGTTTTATGCAGCCTTAGGGTTTTCTTCTGTTTTTTTTTCATATTTTAGCTGAAAACGACCTACTTGCCTGGCATACTTACTGTAAGAGTGTACAATTTTAGCTCCACGTTGCGTTCCGTGTGGATGAGGATGGTTCTGAAAATATAATGGATGCAAAACATTTTGAAAATGCAACAGAATATTTTTTTTATATCAAATGATGGCTATTAAATGATTTATCTATATTATAACTATTTTTGCAGTCAGGATTGTGTTATTTGTCACTTGTGTACTGCTAGTGCTGATTAGAGAGGGCTCTGTTACGACAGCAAGGTCCTATCAGAGAGCCAGCAGTGGTATTTCCACCGTTGCTCCTTGCTGCAGATAAGAGACCTGTCACTGGGGTGTGTCGCTTCAGCATGTTCTCTCTTTCTCTCTCTCGCTCTCTCTCTCACACACGTAAGTGGGGATTGAGCGTATTGCTCACTGACACTCTACTTCACTCCAACTTCATTGGCCTCTGCGTGGAGTTCAATCTCCGCTGACAAAAAAGTTATCTTTTCGAGTCATGTCAGAGAGTGATACCTTCAGAATCTTGATCACGCAGTAACTCACTTGTATTTGGTTTTCCCACAGCTTTTGCCAAAAACAACTTCTCTCAAAAATAAGTCATTGTATTCAACCAACTGTATGCATATTGCCTACCAGGCACTTCTGTTAGACGGCTTCCATTGCACATGAAGGGACAGGTTACGCCCAGGTGTGGCAGGTGGCAGGCCTTCCTGGTGTGGCAGGTGGCAGGCCTTCCTGGTGTGGCAGGCGGCAAGGCCTTCCTGGTGTGGCAGGCGGCAAGGCCTTCCTGGTGTGGCAGGCGGCAAGGCCTTCCTGGTGTGGCAGGCGGTAGGTCTTCCCGGTGTGGCAGGTGGTAGGCCTACCTGATGTTCCTCCTGTGTGATGGCCTCAGTGGGTCTTAAGGTTTGTTTTCTTAGCTGGGTCCTGAATGACGGACCGGGCAAGGCATTATAGATGTATTCAGACTCAGAGGAAATGTTCTGCGATGAGCGAAGGTTATGTTCAGGTATTTTTTTTCACATTGGGAGGTTGGCAGTGGTTAGAAAGCTGTCAGTTGCTCTCACTCATTCTTGTTCCCCAGCAACAAAGGCTGGTTCCAGGTGTATTTAGGTGCTACTTTGTGCATGAGGGTTTCAGAAGTTCTTATTGATCAACGTCCCTTCAGAAATTCATTCCATCACCTGGGGAGGTAATAACTTGTTGACTTTGTGATGCATAGACCTTGAATGTAGAAAGGGCCGTGGTTTGTATGGTTGTGTTACATTCTCTCGATACCATACTGTTGGGATGACACCATATCTATATCTGTATCCCACTGAGGCAGCATTTGTAAGAATGTATTTTCCTTGCAGAGTAGTTGGATTGTTGACGTTCCATCTGCCTCTGTCGCAAGTGTTCATGCTCGCTTCATGCAACGTGTGTTTGATTAATAACCTCCCTGGCTAGTCTTCATCCCCCATCCCTCACCGGCCGGTTCAGAGAGGAGGGGCATGTGCTCCGAGAGCCGCTGCTTCGCTGTGTCCACGCAGGGATTATCTCCTCCGTCATCACCACACCCTCTGATCTGGCTCCGTGTTCTGCAACCTGTTAGGGTTAGGGTTGTTTAAACTCTCCTCCCTGCTGGTGCGCTATCTTTGTGCTTTGAAGTTTAGTAATGCCCCTTTTCCACTGCCAAAATAGTCCCGACTCTACTCGGTGCGGTTAGTGCAGCCCTACACTACACGGCACGGTACCAGTAAATTTTCGCTTTTCCACACAAAACTGTGGCCTGGAACTGGGCGGAGTCGGAGGGCGGAGTCGGAGGTGTTCAGGCGTGACGTCAGCTTCAGGCGACTAGAAAGTGCCATGCCGGGGTCAGAAAAAAGTAAACAATGATGGAAGCACTGGACGACATCGAGGCAGTACTGCTGTTGCTGATTGCTCTGTGGCTTGTAGCGACAGAATCAACTGTCCATTCTATTTTTCTTATCGTTTTGTCGTTGTTGCTCTCGCAGTTGTGTTTTCATACATGACGGGTGAATGTTTAAAGACCCCCGCGCTTCGTCGCACATATGACGTCATTTCATCTAACCAATCAGTGGACAGCACTGTTCACGTGACATTTAGGCCCCCGACTCGTACCGGTTAGACCTACCTCTGAAACAGGTACGAACAGTTACTGAAAACCGTAACGGGTCCCGCCTCCAGTCCACAGTGGAAAAGCTCTCAAATCAGGGTAGAGTCGTGCAGAGCCGTGTCGTACCGTTGCGAAAACGCGCAGTGGAAAAGGGGCTTAAGTGATTCAATTTTATTTTAAATGCCAATAATAAAGGGGTGCAGAAATTAGGGATGTGAATAACTTGCATATTACATGGTCGAATAATCAGTGGGTGGTATGAACGAATAATCGATTATTCGATGTGTGCTGACATTCACAAAGGCAGCCATGGATCATCGGAAAGAAATCACTTGATATCTTGAACGCAAAAAAACAACTACCTGCTAAGTAGTTCCAGTCAAATTGTCTGTTGTGAAAAAGGCATTAAACTGTAATCAGAAAACGTGGTTATATGATATAGACCCTATAGTATCTGTGGTATAAAGGCTGGGACGAATTTCAAATTGATTATGTACACTTTGTGTTGAAATTATAGACTGTCGCGAATCACATTGAAACGAATGGCGCAGTGATTCGGTCTTCAAAACGAGAGCTGGTAAATTGTGAAAAATGAATTAAACTGTAATCAGACAACGCGGTTATATGCTATAGACCCTAGAGTACCTGTTGTATAAAGGCTGGGACAAATTTCGAATTATAAATATGTACAATGCATAACGTTAGCTCTCTGGCTCATAGCTGAGCAGACTAGAATACCTCCTGTTGCCAAGTCGTAGCTAAGGTCATCCCAGCCTTTATACCACAGATAATATAGGGTCTATAGCATATACCCGCGTTGTCCGATTACAGTTTAATTCATTTTTCCACAATTTACCAGCTCTCGTTTTGAACAATAATCAACGCGGCATTCGTTTCAATGGGAACCGCAACGGTCTATACTTCCATCATAAAGTGTACATATTTTAATTTGATATTCGTCCCAGCCTTTATACCATATAGCATTTAGCATATTACCGCGTTTTCAGATTAGTTTAATGTAACAGTACGCTCACAACATCGCTAATTTACACCGCAACTACAAATTAACCACACAGAGATAACCATAGCAACCAGGTTAAATAAATTGTCTTTATGCGATCATTCTGCTCGCGCATCCGCCGTGTTGCTAAACAAATAATCCACCTACTGTATTAGTCAAACCCTCAGGCGTTACCAGGGAAACAAAGTTATGGCTTGCGAAAAACTTTATATTTGAATGGGAAAAAATGTTAACGGTCAAAATGTTAAAAATCTATTTTGACCCTCGAGACAGAATAATCGAATATTCTGACCCATCCCTAGTAGAAATGCATAAATTCCAAATTGGTTTCCGCATGTATGCTGCCACCCTTTCCCGGTCTTACCAGGAGAGAGCTAGTATAGCTAGAAGCCTTTCGTAGGAGCCTCTGTGCTGCCATGTGTTGGATGCACTCGGTTCCATTAGCCGGCACCATTTCTTTTTCCCCATGGCCCATCGATTTGGCCCCCTGACCCGACCATTTCCCCCCCATTCAGTGTAAATATGCCTGTTGTGGGTCTCCACGCCTCCTACATTCCAAGATGCTGAAGGAAAACCCCTTGGGGGAAACCAAAGTCTAAATAACACACACACACACACACACACACACACACACACACACACACACACACACACACACACACACACACACACACACACACACACACACACACACACACACACACACACACACACACACACACACACACACACACACACACACCAGTTTACCCATCCACCCTCTTTTCTTTAAATCCTTCTGATGCTGTTCCCCCCCCACACGCTGTCTCAGTCCAACCCCCAAGGAAAATTAGGTATCCATGACTGATAACAGGCATACTCAGCTAGCAGGCTCATTAAAGCTAGGGCGATTTGGGAGAAAACAGAGATTCCGTTGCGTTCTCTCTGTTCCCTCCCTGCCGTCCCGAACGTCAGTTATGCACGTTCAGGTGAATTCAGTTACATTGATAGGAAGACGAAACACCATGTCCGATTCCGAGGTAACTAAACATTAGTGCTGATCACTACATAAGTACATATATAGCATCAACATCTTACTCTCAGACATACCATGTATGTTATCTTAAAATCATTGTAATTGCGCTGGTAGGCCTAAGAAAGGTAGCTGTATCAGCCAAGCAAGATAGCAAACTAATTTTACTAACTTTAAACGGTTCTGGTGCTAAAACGGTTCTCGAACCGATATTTAAAAAAAACGAAACCGCACACACTTTGTCACAAAACAATACTCTTTTATTTCCAGGGCCAAATTAACCACAATATTACCTTAAATCTTTCAACAATATAAATATAAGTAGCATTTGGTAATAATAAATAGAGCAATATAAAATAAAAATTCACATTTACGTCAAATCAAACAATATAAATACTAGAGATTAATAGAGATACTACCAGGGTAATCTTATCTCCATTTTCTCCTAATGACCTGAACAGTGCAACACCTTAAATATTAAAATAGATGCATACATAAAACACAAGAATAGAACAAGATATTGCACAATTAAAGTAGCTTTTGTGACTGGTGAGGACACTTTACAGTATATTTCTTAACAACAATTTCTTATTTCTTAACATTTCTTTCTCTAACAATTCTTCTGCAGGAAAATCACCATATTGGCCTTCTCTGGTAATATTCAACATCTTTCTTGACTTATTGCGTGCCCAGCACACGAGAAAACCCTCTCAGAGGGGTTTGATGAGGCCTGCACACACGAGTAATTCGAGGATATCCTTCTTACCCCCCCACCAGGCCACAGGGTCTTGTCCAGATGGGATCGCTAGCAGGCCTTTGTAGATCTGTAGCTCTCTCTGGACCTCTTCTCTGATGGAGAGGGTACTGCTTGTGGTCTTGAGTTGCATGGAGAAGTTCTCGGTCTTCATCCTCAAACAACTGCTCCAAGGCTGACATCTTGTGATCTCCTCTTGGCTGGAAAATACAAGCAAGTTTAGTATAGCACAAAAAACAACTAACATCGTAGACTAGATAGACATGGATGAACTTGCATTTCTCCCTGCTTGGTCCTCCTCCACCTCATTGCCCTCACCTTCTACCTCACTCTGAAGAGGGTCCTCTATTGGAAGCTGTAGACACAAACAGATTGTCCATACAACAGCAATACTTAATTACAGAAACTGTAACATAGGCATGGACATAATGCACATAAAAATAGATGAGCAATTTAGTACACTGTCCCTGACAAACATGCATTATAATACCTGAACTGCCATGGCATTGTCAATCCCTGCTTTCTCAAGCCTGTCCCAAGCTTCCGCAACACCAACTTCCAGCCTGCCTTTAAAGCGAGGGTCCATCAAGCTGACCTCCCTAAGGAAGTTCTGAATGTCTTGATCCTTTAAAGAAAACATGGTTTAAGGCCGATTCATACCTCCGGATCCGGAAGAAATTCGTCCGTCCGCCCCAAACGTTGCCTCTGGAACTACCTTTCATGCCTCCGTCTGGTTTCGGCGTTGTTGTGGATGTTACGCAATACTTCCTCTAGAGGGCAGTGACTGCCGTTTCACAAATCAACGGCATCGACAATCGCAAACATGACATCTTTAGAGATGATTTTGCTTTGTGTCATCCGAAATCTGCAAAAAAGTGTAGGTCTAGCCGGCGGTTGGCATGTGACACCCATCACCAACCCGCAGATTATCTCCTCAAAATGTTGTTAAATGACCAGTTACAACTCATTGCCAAAGCAGGGGAACAATAAAATAAAAAGGTCAGGTATATAGTACAATATGTATAAAACGTATATGTATTTACCGTAGGGTGTGAATGGGCCTTAAGGCTCTAATAGTGTAAATGGTGTAGTTTGCCTTCTTTCTTTGTGAACATAGATATTGGCTGTAGATGGATAGTACCTGGTATCTTTTTTCGAGATCTTGCCAGATCTCTTTTATAGCAGCCATAAATAGATTGTCATCATCGGAGGTTGAATAGTGTGCCTCCAGCTTTGTGAGGATCGGGATGATTTGGCTGCATGTGGGGGTCTTGTTGCTTGACACGCAGAGGATTGAGGTGTACAACACTTTCATGGCTTTCATGAATTCCTCTGCCTTCTCGAAATCAGTCTCGGTGAGCCTTTGTAGTTTGTGGAAAATAAACAATAATGTTAAGAACAAAAGGTATACTGTATTTGCATTGTTACAAATTACCCTCTTGTCCATCAACTCACCTGTCTCTCTCCATTGGCCTCCTTAGCCTCCGATCGAGGCAGGCTGCCTGGATTGCAGGGAACTGCTCTACAAAGCGCTCCACCATGAGGTATAGAGAATTCCAGCAAGTCCTCACGTCCAGGATAACATTATGCTCTGGCAAATGTAAAGCACAGACATTAGAAATACAATAAACAATTGCTTACATTTAAAAGTATTACTTTTCAAGATTTATTTATAATTATACATATGTTATTTACTGAGGAGTCGCTGCTTCTCTCTTAGAACAGTTTTGCTCATAGTGGAGCGCTTCAGCCACACCACCACTGAGCGAATCTTTGCACACCAGTTGGTCACAGCTGGGATGCCGTACATCTTCTGTGCTGCCAGGTTGAGTGTGTGGGCACCCAACTTTCAAAAAATGCAAGTTCTTCAGGGCAACGTCCATGTTGCTTGCATTGTCTACTGTGGCAGCTATGACTTTTCCAGTCAACTTGAACTCCTCAAGAACACTGGATTTCTTCTGCCACCACAGGCCCTGTCTGGGACTCATACACTGCTTCAGTGCTGAGCACTTTCTGCTGTATGCTGCCCTTGTAAATGTAATGGGCAGTTACTGTGAGAGAGTAGTCCTGGGCAACGCTAGTCCATCCATCGCAAGTAATTGCAATTTTGTTGACCTGCGCCAGCTGCTGGATGACATTCTGTTTTGTAACAGAATACCACACAGGTATAAATTTGTTGGATAGGTCATCCCTGGATGGTGGCCGGTATCTATGATTGAGGGCAGTGCTCATCTCCCTTTTATAAAAAAAGATATATATATATATTTATATTACATATATTAGTCTTGTACACAGAATGTCTTCATGGTACAGAGGTGTGGCCTACACATGCATCTAGGAAATTCTATTTTGATAGCATAGCCGCTACACATTTTCACCTGAAAAAATTGGGATTCCCCTGTGGCAAACGGATGAAGCCCCTTCACCACAAATTTGTTGACTGCCCTGTGGATTTCCTTCACCTTCTCTTGGGTTAGTGCAGACCTCTTAGCAAGGGTGAAATGTGTCACCGTGGTAACTTGAAAGGCAGAAATAAATGTATTACAACATACAACTTATTCAGGTTACTAATAGTAGCCTATTCTGCTCAACAGCTCATTCCCCCCACTTCTCCCTCCCCCTCTGGATATATTATAGAGTAGTGGCCTCGAACAACTGTATCCCCATCCCCCTCTCGAAATAGCCTCAAACACAGGTATAGCTATACGTTTCTGATTAAATGGGCAATTGCACCGTTTAATACTTATGTAAAACATGTTCAACATTTTGTCTTCACATATTATGACTTTTACTTTAAGTAGAGAAATATCCTCCATACAATCTTAAGCTTACCCATCTGTTTGCGTCCCAGTGTAATTACAAAATTGCACATTCTAAATCTAGTGTTGAAATTTATTTTAAACATTTAAATGCATCCACGACTTGTTATGAGTTTTACAGTAAGCAGAAAGTCAGCAGACACCGAGTTGAAGTTTAGGACATAGCACACGTTGTCACAAACGCTGTTGAATTGCAAAGTGGTTTATTAGCCTACTTTATATGCAAGATTTGCGGTTGTCATTAAATTACTCGACTTACCCGTAGTGGAAAGGCTGCTGTGAGTGCTGTGACTGTCAGATTCATCATCATCTGTGTTGTCCACCACCACACCGGCAGGGCTGGGACTGGGAGTCTTAATTTGTCCGGCTTGTGCTGCTGAAGTGCTTGGCCTTGCGTCACGTAATAAGCTATCGAACACGGTGCATTGTTCGGCTTTTAAATAAACACCATGAGTCGTCAGATGTTTAGTTAGATTTGACGTGTTACCTCCTTTGCTCGATATAACTTTATTGCATCTTTTGCATGTCGCCGAGTTTAAATCCCTGGATGTATAATGTAGCCAAACCTTGGATCGTTTTGCCTTCGGCATCTTCATTGATTCTCTCACTATCAGTTCTGATGATCTGATCAACAAGTGTGCAGACTCAGTAGCAGCACTTGCATCACGCAAGTTGACGCCGCAACACCATAGGTGCGGGGGAGGGGTAAAAGGGAAAGAAAAGTCAGGAACCGTTATAAGGCATCAAAATGTGCGTTTTTTTTCTCGTTACAACCAGAACCAGTCTGCTGGGTTGGGTCTAGTCATGGTCCAGAACTAGTCCGTTGACCATTGCTCTTGGAAGGTTGGTCAAGTTCCAGTCGGTTGATACATCGGTTTGTCGTCTTGCAGCCATCATATTATGCAAGGAACAAAACCTCAATTCATATCTCCCAGTGTGTGTGGTCTATCTCCTACGCGGCTAGCGTTCTGGGGCTTGTCTGACCCGCCTTACAGGAAGGAAGCTATGGGGTACCGAGTCAGATGGATCTCAGATAGAGCCCGACCGATTTATCGGCGGGGCAATATTATCGGCAGGTCTATATTATCAGCCGATATAAGGCATTTTCCAAACTATCGGTGTCTGCATTTCTAATGGTCAATTTATTAATATATAATTATTATTTTTTTGGGATATTGTATTTTTTTTTCAAAAGACTTTGAGTCTCATATCTTTAGTTTGTATTTTTATACATTATCAGAACGTGTGTGTGTGTTTGTGTGTGTGACTGACGTCAGCGAGTGAGTGGACGAGCGAGGAGAGCAAGCGGTAGTGTGCGTGTCAGTTTAGTGAAGTAGTGAACAAATCCGGTTCTGATAATAGAAGAATAGAAGGATAAAGCACCCAGCCTGTCAAAAATTTGTAGCCGCTACATTGCCGGAGTGAAGCCCGAGAGCGCGTCGGCCCTGGAGGGAATGTCTCCCCGGTGCTCCTCGACTACGGTCTGGGAGTCGACAGCCGGAAAAGTGGAACACTAACCATCTCATGGTTTGAGGTGGAGCACAAGAGGGTAAGTGTGCTCCAATTGTGCAAGTTAAAAAAAAAAGCACATCAATTTGAATGATTTTAGCTTTTGTGTGATTTATCGCGGGCATTGGTTGGGTAACGGGCCAAATATTAACAGGTCCGTGAGGATTTCATTTTGATATCATTACGGGTGACGGGGCGGATCTGGTGCGACTCTTTGCGGGTGCGGGTGGGGGTGGGTCTCAAACAATGGACCGGTGCAGGACTCTGGCCTAGTCTATTTGAAATAAACAAAATATCGCAAAGCAGAGTTGGTGTGGCTGCATTTGGGCGCGTTGGTTGGGTCCACACTAGGGCTGTCAAAATTGCTCAAAAATGACATTCGAATGTTCGTTTGGAAAAAAATCACGAATTCGAACTATTAGAATATCTGGTTGCCTATTTTACGCAGTTGCCGTCAATATGTCAATAATGCGACAAAACCATGGTTCAAATTAGTGGGATATATATATATCCTATAAACAGCCCAGTAACGTGGAGGCCTAATCATGAAAAGCCACAACTTTGTATGGCTTGCATTTCACCACCACACCTGCAAGCGCGCAAACTATAGTAATCTGAAGAAGACGCCCGCTTCTGAATGTTACAAAGTATGCTAGTGGTAACGTTCCTTGCTTTACTTACCATTTATCGAGAAGGCCTATTAAAATCGATAAAGAAAAAAATGCATGTCGCCTACGTCTTCCACCATGCCAGCGAAAGGGCCAGCACTACGCACCGTTCGGATTCATGAAAAAAAAGCTGTCTCGGACTTTGCCGAGAACATTGCGTTATAGCAGCTTTCACCAGCCAGACTACTAGCTCCCTGAGCTCTACTTCGGATGCTTATTGAATGGCATAGCCTGTGTAAGTCCAGCTCAGAACAGTTGTGAATAAGAAAGAATAAATGTCCATGTCTGTTGTCTTGCACAGACAACCAATTGAAATCGCCAGGAACAAAAATGATGAACGTAGGCTTTAGGCTATAAGATTTTGTAATGTAGTGCAACCGTGGCTAAACTGCTGGGTTATTCTCAATGAAAAAAAAAACATTAGGCTATAAGAACGATCATCGCAAGCAGCACTGCTTCCCCGTCATCTGCGGAGTGGGAAAGGGCTTTTTGATGTGAGACAATTTAACTAAGATGGACAACTGCGCCTCACTGCCTTATTGTTTGCTAAGTGTGTCGCAGGATTTCTTTTCCCCCCCCGCAGAAACCAAAATAAATCGGTTTGGGGGAATTCCAGATATAGCCTACTTGCACCTAACCCACCCTATGCAGTAATGAAATTGGCTTGCATGCTCAGTCCACAATGTGCCCTACACAGCGAGAGCGGCTTGCTTGGTGTTATAAGTTATAGCCTAATTCGAACCCGGGACAAAACAACCCAAAGATAGGCCTACATCATTGATCATTTATTTAAACACATTTACAAAGTTAACAAAATAGTGCAAGTGAACATATAGTAATAGTAATAATATCCTACAATTTAAAAAATCACAAACTTTTACAAACACGTCCTTAAAATTGAAGCACTTAAACGAAAACAAGCTGGCTTCTAACATTCTTAAAAAAACAAACAAAACAAATGACTGCAAATTACTCTGTCATATTAGTGCATTGCCACCGTCGCGCTCACAAGTTTTTCGCCAAAAAGACCAGATAGTCTACGTTGGAGGGTGCCAAGGCTGATCTCTTTTTGTTTACAATGTTGCCAGCGGAGGAAAAGACGCGCTCCGAGCGCACAGAAGAATCGGGGGGAAGTGTTTTTTCACATTCGAATATTAATTTTCACGTTCCAATTCGCGTTTTTGGATACATTTCGAACGAATATTCGAACTTCGAATATTCGTTGACAGCCCTAGTCCACACAAGAAAGTATCTCTAAAGGAATTGTAGCCCAAACAGTCGCATGGTAGATCCATAGATTTGGTAGGTCAGATGGTTTTCCATGTCAGCTGAGCTACGATGCTGTCCATGATGCCGACATGGCAAATGCGGCCCAACCAACTCTGCTTTCCGATATGTTGATATGTCCGATATATTTCAAATAGCCTAGGCCAGAGACTTGCACGGGTCCATTTTTTGAGACCCGCACCCGCAAAGATCGGCACAAGATCCGCCCGTCACCCGTGATAATGTCAAAATGAAATCCGCACCTACCCGTACTCGTTATTATTTGGCCCATTACCCGACCGGTGCCCGCGATAAATCACACAAGCTAAAATCATTCAAATGAATGTGCTTTATTTTTATCTCGCACTATTGGAGGACGTGTACCCTCTTGCTCTCCACCTCCACAGGGGAGACATTCCCTCCAGGGCCGATGCTCTCTTGGGGGCAACACCCGTCACTTTGACCAACAGTGGCTCTGCTTATAGGTCGGAATGAAGCGGCCACCGATTCTTGACAGGCTGGGTACTCTATTCTTATACAAAACCGGACTCATTCATTACTTCACTAACCTGACACGCACACTACCGCACGCTCTCCTCGCTCGTCCCCTCACTCGCTGATGTCACACACACGAAGATGTCTATGAAGATTTCCTTTGGTTGACTACAGACCTAGCAATTGGGTAGGATGGAAAAATAAATGGTCTTGCCAGCCTGTGGATATGGAGGTGTTGACATGCAGTCTATTTTCTACATCCCTTCCTCTTCCTTTTACCAACCAGTTTGAGAGTAAGACTGCATCTTTTAGCTGTTGCTGGCTGCTGCTGCACAACATTGATGAGTCATTCACAAAGACAGGGTTTGAATAAATATCATCAGGGTTACAGTTCGGGTGGAACCAATCGCAGATTGACGAGCAAGCGCGTGCGTGTACGCGTCAGGGCCCTAAGGATTTGAACACCCCCCCCCCCCCCCCCTTTTCCCCTTTTTATCTAGAACCAAGGTTTCGAGGAAGAGGCCGTGTGTTAATATTCCCACAGATGCAGTAAATCAACCCCTTCACTCCTGCTAGGGTGTGTGTGTGGGGGGCTGGTATCTGTAACAGGGCTCTAAACTAACATTTTTCACTGGTTGCACTGGTGCGCCTAACTTTTTTTCTTAGGTGCACCAGCACAAAAGTTAGGTGCACCCAAATTGTCAACCATATCGCATTCAACACTGCAGTTTTACAGGTTCACGTTTTTTAAATAGCTGTCCATATAGGCAATATTGACTTGTAAATGATGAACTAAGAATCTGGTCAACATAAAGTTCTTTATTTGAATAATTATTGCAGCTTCACTGAGCTGCGATTTAAATTTAAAACATCAGAAGATAAGTGAAATAAAAAGAAAATCTAAATTAAGTGTTTTAAACTGAAACTTCAAACACATCTCATGGCTCCAAGTTTAAATGGCTACCGCAATAACTCGTTTTTGTGTCTGCGCACATATTTCCCTCATTCAGTGTCAAAATCTGGGACATTTTCGGGGACGGCTTTGACCGGGGACAGGTCACCCAAAACGGGGACGTCTGGTCACCAGGCGCGTCGTTAGACCTGGGCATTCGAGGCTATAGCCCCGGATCTTTTGGGAATAGCCCCGGATCGCTGTGCCGTAAAAAAACCAACATAATGCTGAAAATAGCCCCGTAGAGTTTACTTCTTTGTGATTGAATTACCAGCAGCCACAGATGCAACATTGTAGCGAGTGAAACCTCCAAATTCTGCCGTAATTTGTTGCAAAATGTTGCAAATTCAACGTCGATATTCTTTCTTCTCTATGCATAGCGCATCTCGTCGATATTGCTGTTTCTTGCTGCTAGCCTTTTAGTGAGATCAGAGTGTTGAGAAGGACTGTACCAAAATATCTTTGGTAAGATGGATATAAGAAGAGAGACCCGCAGTAAATTCAACCCGGTCCACTTGACATCGGGTAGGTGCATGACAGTGGTACCGTAAAACGTCAATAGCCCGGGCTATTATTTGTTTTCTATCACTGAACTTTCGAACAAAACTCTTGCTCAGCAACGATGGGAAATAGCCTATCAAATGCATTATTTAAACCAGTATGAATATTACCGTAGCTGCCTATATGTTTACCAGGCAATTGAATAACGCCTGCGCGCACGCACACACACACACACACACACACACACACACACACACACACACACACACACACACACACACACACACACACACACACACACACACACACACACACACACACACAGAGGCACGCACGCACGCACGCACGCACACAGGCACGCACGCACGCACGCACGCACACGCAGAGTAGTAATCGGGAGAGTTGGGAGAATTCCCTGTGGCCCGTTAGCGTTTCGGGCGGCGCCGGGTCAACGTCGCAACCAATTCGGTTTTGTCTAGAGGGGAGTAACTGAGCGCCCCCTCCCGAAGTGGTACAGCCCAGGTCGGCCTTGACTGCGATTGGTCAGAAAGACGTAACAGCTAATGACAACATTGAACTCTCATGCAGGCTCGAACAGAGTGACACACAAACTCTCTCTCACACACACACACACACACATAGTTTTACACACACATAGTTTTTCACCCACTCCGTATCCAGCTTATTCCATTCTTAAATCACCCAGGCTACTATGCGGCGAGCTGGGGCTCTCATGTTATCCCCTGCGTTTTTTTCTTTTTGAACAGCTGGTTGCACCGGTGCGACCTCGGATTTTTTTTGGTCGCACCATTGAGAAATTAGGTCGCATGTGCGACCAAATTGGTCGCACTTTAGAGCCCTGTGTAATAGGCCACACTAGGCCTCTGGGGGTCTAGGTGTTCCAGAAGCAGTGGTGGGGAGGGGTTACATGTAAATACATTACAATGTCAATGTTACATCCTCGGGCATAGAACAGTGTTCTCATGGCCAATAAGCCTCTTAGCTCCCCAGCAAGCAAGGCATGGGAAGGGCCTGAGATCCAGCTCTCACCAATGGAGTCACCTGTCAACACCAACCCAAAGCTACGTCTCCCCTGTCGCTCAAATAATGCAAAAAATAATCATTCCTTCTGCTCAGTCCTCTGTCTCCGGGGTTGGAGTCACGATGTGTAAGACCCAGCCTCACCCAGTTAGTAGGCGGGACACTTTCAGAACTCCTGGTTATGTCCACTGTGGCTGTGTTTTAAGCTACAAGCTAGTTGATATACACATTGCAACTTTAATTACATTATTGTTTATGTAACATTGTATTGCAGTTGTTATTTTGTCTTTGAATCATTCAAAGTTCAGTCTTCCAGCGCTCTTATGAAGAGTGTCAGTCAACTTTCACTTATCTCAGCTAGAGTTGTATGGAAGTACATGTCTCGTCGTTTTTTGAAAATATAAGCAATTTAATTTTAAGCACTGAATATTTATACATTGAAATAAAGTATCTGAATTTTTTGCCTCTGAATTTAACTCTTTCCATTTTCACCGTGTTCACAAATTCTAAATCTTATATTCTACGTAGAAAAATTCTATATGCAAAACTCGGATGCAAAATTCAATGTATAAAATTAAACTTAATATTTTCTACGTCCCCAAATTCAACATGCCAATTCAGCTGCAAAATTCAATGTATGAAATTCTGTGTTAACATCCGGGGACCCAAGGAAGAGCCATCAATCCTAGATGCAAGCTTGTGTTCAAGCAAGGAGAGCGAGCAGGAATAAGATAGTTGGATACCCGTCCGAATCTGATGCATGAAGGCATGTGTACAAAGCAGGTTTTAGCCATGTCCAACGGCAACGGCTGTTACACCGAATTCCGCTGTTGCACATTTCCTGCAACATGCACAGGTTTCAAGTGTAGACAGGCATTAAGTCGTTCACGTACGGAAACATGCATGAGCTTAAAACGTAACGTTTGTTTCAGCATCGAACACTCAGAATGGGGGCAGTCGTTGTGTGACACCGGGCAATGGCACATTGAGTGGCTGAAGTAAAACGGTTGATATGCCTCTGTGGTGGTATAATGAGCACGTAGAGCCAACAGTATTGCACACTAAGTGTGCGCAATACTGTCGGCTCTCGTTGCATAGTGGACCGCAGGCTTCAGCATCACACCAAATGTAGGCAAAGCGACCTCGGATTTCCCCAAATTTGTGCCCTAATAAATTGGTCTCTTAACACACTACAATTAGCCTTAAGCTGCATGCAAATCCACCCATGTCTCTGCAATCACACACTAACTTCAGAAAACAGACATTAGTTCATCGTTTATTTCATAAACTGCACAAAAAAAATGGTGTGTATTAAATAAAACCTAAGATCCCCCCCCCCTCACCTTGTTAATAAATGTGCTTAATAAATACATTTGATGAGCATTTTACAAACCCGTACAATGGATAGGGCATGTATTACTCAGGGTACCTGCACCGGCAATTTTCCCCTGGCGTAGTGGGAGGGTGAGTCTGCGGGAAACAATTTTCCCCGGGCGTAGACGGAGGTTGATCTCTAGAGTGTCAACAAAGCGACAATATTCGGCACCGATTCCACCAAAACTGTGTCTATTGTTTTTTTCCATAAAAGCAATTGGCTTCTGTTTTGATTTCAGTAAAATATTGAGCTAGAAATGCTTTTTCTTCAAGCAAAAGATTTTCTAAACTCACGACACGAGGGATCCATTGGTAACGATTAGGCAAAGGTCACACCACCGGAAGCGATCTAGTATTTCTTATACTACCACTGACAAACCGCAGACTCACCCTCCCACTACGCCCGTGGAAAATTGTTTCCCACCTGCACCGTGCCTGACTGACTGCCAGGAGTCTCCTTAAGGCCAAGCCAACGAGGGGCTGAAGCTATAGTCTAGTCTTGTGTTTAGTGACTGTGGACGAGGTGTGAAGGGAGTGGGGGGACTTTTCAACCGATTTAATTCTTCACTGGCTGGTTTCTTCAAATTGCCTTCTCTATTTTAAAGACACACAATCCTCTGCTCAGGAGGTCTCTTTGACCCAGCTACACACACGCACACAGATTTGACATCCCTGGCAAAGAATGTAATTCCTAATTGAATTGGTAATAATTGAATATAATCTTTAAGCAACTATAAACCCTTTGTGGTAAAATAAGGTCACTCTCCAGGTTTGGTAAACTGTGAAAAAAGGGTATTTATTATTTGAGACAGTTGCCTGATTGTTAATTGATCAGTTCTGTCTAATGACCAGTGTTGTGGTAATAAAAGCTCAGCTCGTGCTAGATCTATAGTCCTGTGAGAAGTTTGACGAAGATGGGGATGAAGAAGGAATTTAAAATAATAAAAAATTATAATTTTTCCAGAAGTGCTCTCGACATGCAACACACGTCCCCCACCACCGCATCAACTCACTTGCTTCCACCTCTCATTCATTCTCTCCCCCCCTCCTCTCTTTCCCTCCTTCTTTCCTCTCCTTAATCTGGTGGCACAGGAACCCATCCAGGGCCTTCTACCAGGCCTTCCAGCCTGGGAGCAGATTAAGGGACTCAAAGACCCCCAGTGATAGGTATGGTACCAGACTGGTTTGCACTGGACCCTCCTGCTGCGTGTGTGCGCTCGTGCGACTGCGTGCGTGCGTGCAGTGTTTGGAAATGGAGAGCTTCGCTTTTTTGGCCATGTGCAGTGATGGACTCTAGGGAACTAAAAGCCTGGCCGCTAGGGAGCTTTGAGTAAAAGACTGTTGATCTCAATCTCTCTCTCTCTCTCTGTCTCTCTGTCTCTCGCTCTGTCTCTCTCTCTCGTTTTTTTTCTCTCTCTAATTACCTGTCTCTAGGGATTTTTACACTGCCAAGCTGGTTTCGGTCGCAGCTTGGCAGGCCCTGCAATTTCACTGTCTTGCCTTTGTAAGACCGAGGGGGTAAAATACCCCTTCGTCAAGGAGCCGGCTTTCATGGTTCACTGGAGAGAGCAGACCTCTTTAGAACAATTTGCATAGGCAAGGCAACTTTATTTATCTAGCACTTTTCATACACAAGGCAGACTCAAAGTGCTTCACATATAAACATTGTCATACAATAAAATAATAGAGAAGTAAAAGAAAACCTATGCAAAGACATTAGTAAAACAGAAAGTTAAAAAGGCATTTTAGTATTAAAAATAAAGGCAAAGTTAAAAAAGCTTTTTAGAAAGTGCAATGTATTTAAGATTTAGCAGAAAGCTATGGTCCTAAACCATTTATACGTTAGCAGCATGATTTTAAAATCAATTCTCTGACCTACAGGAAGCCAATGTAACGATTTAAGAATTGGTGTAACCGGTTCAAATTCTTTGGTCTTTGTTAGAATTCTAGTAGCAGCATTCTGAACAAGCTGAAGCTTCCTCAGAGTTTGTCTTGGGAGACCTGTAAGGATACCATTGCAGTAATCAAGCTTACTAGTGATAAAGGCATGTACAAGTTTTTGTAAGTCTTCGGTGGACATGAATCCATGATAACCCCTAGCATACTCCAAATGTTTTTATTTTTTCATGATTCAAGACACTCGCATGCAAGAATGAGTATACATCTGAGTGTAAGGCTACAAACGCTATTAACTATTTACAAGTGCAAAAATGCCAGCATAATCTATATTGTGCTGACCACACGTTTTTCATCCCGACGAAAGCCTCCTAAGGAAAGTTCCTCTGGTACTTTCTCGTAGATCGCACCATCTTTCCCCGTCTGCGTTAAATGCAATTGCATCACCTTCTCTCCCATGATAGTCAGCATCTCGCGGTTTTCATCGTCACTCCAGTTAGAACTTCTCATGTTGATATCGCTGCGTTGTCTCTACATCAGGGCAACACCTCTACCCAGTTCCCGCCCCTGGAACTGCGAAGCCGTCTAATCGCATCAAAATTAAACCAATATGTAGGGTCCGAGAGGGTAAATTGGGGTGCAAAATCAGGCCGGTATATTACTTGGGTCAGTGTAAACGCGCGGACCATGGCATAAAAAGGCGAGCATATTTGGCAGTGTAAAAACGTTTGCTCTCTCTCGCTCTCTCTCTATAACATGTCTGCCTTAACCTGCTCAGCACCAAGCTTAAATTGCTCAAAGGATTTTTAAGATTTATTCAGGGAATAATTCGACCAATTTTATAGCAGTAAGAGGAAGCAAGAGGAGGAGGGAGGAGAACAGTTGTTGACGGGGGGCAAGACGTGACCTAGCGACATATGGCCACTGAGCGAAATGTGGGGCTCCTGCCACTAGGGAGTGGTAGAAGAATAAAAAAAAAAATTCTTCATTCCCATGAGCCCCCCTCTGCCTTGGGGCCCCCCCAAGCCTGTCCACCTCACACCCCCAGTCCGGCGGCCCTGCCTGTGTGAAAGCTACTACCCTAATCAATTTAAAGATAGTATTTTTTGTGATTTGGTTTGAAAAATAAGATACTGAATATGTGGTTGACTGGCTTTGTGTGCTGCTCTCCTCCTCATTAGATGTGCAGTGAGAGGGGATGCTCATTTAATACAGGCTAGTGTTCATCAGACTAGCTGGCTTTAGACGGCGGATCACCAATTGTTCTAATTAAGCAGCGTTTCAGCCTCCTGTAAGTGCTGCTGAAACACTGCGTGGTGCGCTCACACTAAGACCCCAACGACACGTTAAGGCCTTGTTCTGCCTCCTATATTCACAGAGCTCTGCCTCCTGTATCTACTGAGCTCTGCCTCCTATATTAACTGAACACCTTTATCCACTCTGAACTACGGTGAACCTGGGGTGAGTTGATAATCCAGGGTGGCTGTATTATGGCACAATGGAATGAAGATATAAATGCTACAGCTGTACAGATTCACTTCCTGTTTTGGAAGTGTTTCTGTTTGCCATGAGCTGTTCTTTTTCTGTTGCCATGGTTGCATAGTGGGAGTATAACTGTCCGTCATCAGGGCATTGTGGGCCTGGTAGTTCAGTTGGTCAGTTTCTTGTTGTTGACCTTTTGGTGTTCTCTGTACAGACGGATCAGTCTCCACGCTGCCTTGTGTTGGATTCCCAGTTTGATCCTCGTTAAAGGAGGTCCCCTTAGTTATTGCATTAAATCCAGTTGTGGTGCAATTTCTTTATTAACTTTTGTTCTGTAAGCATCACTTCTGCTGTGAAAGTCATTGATCACCAAATGGATCATTTCTGATTATCACTGTTAAAGTTTGTAATGTGCCCAGTCCCTTCTGTGATCCCAAAGATGTGGCTGCCTCTCCTCATGAGTTTGTTTTTGTCAAGTGGCAGTGTGTGAGAGACCCCTTTGTTATTACCTCAGTGACTTCATGCCTCACTAGACTTGTGTTTGGAAGGGTTGCCAGAGGCTGCTTCATGATAGCATGTGCTCCAAAGTTTGACTGTAGAACTGGACCACTTATGGGCCTTTATGTGAAGAGTTACACCTTTTGCAAAAGGTCAACTTTACAGAGTGTTTAACCACCTCTTAGCCCTTACTACTTGTGGTTGGTAGAAGCAGTGAGGCTTTTCATTGCCCAGGTAGTCCCCTGGAGCTTGCTCTACCTTGGGTTTTTGTATACATTGGCTGCTTGAGTTCAGTTTAAATGTATGGAGCCCATGAAGTTCATGAGAACGGGCCATGAAAACGCCATCAAGTTCAACTCTCCCCCCTGGATTATCGACCCCAAGCACCATGTGATGTGTGGATCAATGGCTGATGCACTTGCTGTAACCTACTTAAAGGTCCCATGGCATGCTACTTTATGAATGCTTTAATATAGATATTAGTAGGCCCCAAACACAGTATTTGAAGACGTTCCCGGAATTCAGCCGTGGTTCAGAATTACAGCCACTACGAGCCAGTCGCACATTGAGCTTTCACCAAATGCGCCGTTTCGGTGTCTATAGCTTTAATGCAAATGAGGAGGAGAGAGGCGGGTCAAGGAGGAGGGTGTGGCCCTGAGCAGCTTGCAGCCACGGTACCATGCGCTCTGTTTACAGCGGATGTATCGCAATGGCGAGGGGCATACAGCCTTTAGCCGTGTTCTGTATATATTCTAGATAGAACACATGGGAGTCCTGGAACTCTATTACATTTACATTTAGGGCATTTATCCAAAGCGACTTACTAGAAGTATTGTACATCGCTCTATATCTAAATAATATATTATACATAGATATCTATATCATATAATATATATTATCACAGCCAAAAGCTGTATGAGACTCCAGACGATATTATTAATGTCTCCCGCCGGAGCCTCGCCGCCTAGTAGTCCCTCGGCAGCGGTAGTCCCTCGGCAGCGGTAGTCCCTCGGCAGCGGTAAGCGGGGCTCAAGCGGGAGACATTCGCAGCCAACAATCCCTTTCTCCTCCATGTCGTAGTTCATGTACTTCAGGAAGTCAAAGCCAAAGTTCCTTTCCCCCCAATATTATGAATCACAAATGACTTTGACGGGTTCTTCGACATCTCTGGTTCTTCCACTTCCACATCAATCTGAAGAAGACTGAACTGTGCGTTGCCTGCTGCCGGCTGCCAACTGCCGGGCGGTGGTGCTTCAAGGCAGTGGTGCCTCGCGACAACCGGCGGCAGGCAGCATGTCGCAGTTCATGTCCTTTAGGGAGTCAAAGCCAAAGTTTCTTTCCCCTCAATTCCTTCTCAACCATGGCCCGTCAGCCTCGATGTATAGCGGATATCCACTTTTAGACTTCCTGTTCGTCAGCACTGTTTTAAGTATTTTATTTCTTTATTTCACAGTTTAAAAATTGACCAGGGTCAGTTTGTAGAGCGTGGGTTAATGGTTTGATTCCTAATTATGCTGACTATGAGGAATGTATGAACTCAGTGCTATAAGATGATTTAGGTTAGTGTTCACCAATGACCTTTTTCATAAAAAAGACATGGATGCATAGATCGATGTATAGTTGCGGTTCCATCTGAAGCAGTTCATATTGCCCTTGATGGTTCATACTGTAGGCTTGTTGTGGCCTCTGGCCTCAGTGTGAGCTCTTGGAGGTGGCCAGTGTCTTTCCAAGTCACCCTGATGTAATGCATCATGCTCATCCCATTCATTCTGACTCGTGGGATGTGTTAAAACTGCCAGACATCATCAAAGTCTTGGCTCAGGGTACCTTGAAAAATGGGAAACACGTGCGTTATTAAGGTGTTATTGGGCGTCTGCTTGTTACGCACGTTGCCATAGCGACAAAACCGTCCCCCGGCCGGTCACATGTTCTCTTGATGCAGATAGCATGAGGGTGTTTCACGGTCTGTTTTGTCTCCCTGTGGTTAAACTGTTAAGTTCTTTCCAGTTGAAAACCCACCTCCAATGCAGGTCCACTGTAAGTCATGGTTCCTTTTAAACATACAAGAAGTTTGAAGCCTATTTTCAGGCAATCTCGTTTACAGGCATGAGATTTTAATATTTAGGATTATTTACAAAGGTTGTAAAGAAGGTGGTGATTTATATAGATATAATATGCAGATTATATAAAGATGGTTAGATAAATAGATATTAATCGTGGTTAATCAATGCATGCTGTTTTATTTATATTCGAACAACCTAACCCACACTTCTCCTTAAACTCATGTGGCCTATAAATAATCCCCCTCAAGTAGCCGACCTACTCCTGACGGCCCACATACCAGGACCCTGGCCAAGGGGTTCTCGGTTTCTGGGTCCAGGCCAGGGGGCTGCCCCATGCATTTTAAGCGCCGCCACGTGAGGTCAGGATCATAAATCCAATCGCACCGGTGTGTATTTAGACTATTGGGGTCAGGGAAGTAACAGGACGTGTGAGGTGTGTGTGCACCTCTCTATGCTGGTCTAACGCTGTGTGTGCCACCATCACTACAGAACATGTGTCTGTCTTTCTGGGGGTCAGCCGGCCTATCTGAGTGCAGGTCATCTGTCGCTCCTTCAAACCATCTTCAATCTGCCCATGTAAACAAAACAGACCAGACCCAGCTTCTATCGCACTGTCCTCCTGACCCGCACGCCTTATCTTGCTTCTTGTTTGTCAAATCTGAGTGTTCATTTAAAACATGTGCACTGAGTACCTCATTCATGGATTAACTAAGTAAAAACGTTAACTGCTTAGGTGTAAAGACCATGCATCAAAGACTAATTTGGAAAAAGTAGTTTGTATCCTCGCCATCTTCACTACATCATCTGTTTTACTGTAGCCATTGCTTTGGTTATAAATTTTTAGATCCTCAAAGCCCATTAAACTACCAGTTAGTCCTTTGAGATCATTGTAGCAGACATTTTTGTCCCAAGCAACTTGGAAGCGAGCATATTTAGCTGGTTGGGACTAGGGCTACTTCCTCAAGGATGCCTACACTACAGTTGGAATATAGTAGTTTTAATGGTTGAAATCCAGAACCCTTTGAGTCCAACACCCCCCCTCGCCGCGGTCCGGCAGCCAAGCGCTGACCGTTGTCTTGAGTCGATGACGCAACAACAGACAAACAAATAATTGTATATTCTAGCCTACCATAAAATCTGATTGATTAGTTTAATTTGGGTATTTTCAGATGGATAGCGACACTCTTTTTATCATGAAAAAAGCCTGTTGTCAGCGATAGGATGATACGGCCCGCTTCATTTGAATTGGTGGTGGAAACGCAGCACGGCTCTTCATGGCCAGCAGTGCTGCTGGCCATGCATGGTAAACCCCATTTATCCCGCAGAGACTGGTTTGCAAACTAGAGCTAGGTTTGCGAATTAACAATGGCTGCAGACAAGAGGTGGCAAAAAACAAAGGAATTAATTTAGTGAATAACATTTGAAAGGAGGGGCTATCAGGACATGCAAACCGGTGGAGAGTTAGTGGCTTTATCAAGAGGTTTTCTCAAGTTCAGGTTAGAGGACTGCGGCCCAGTTGGAGGGCTGAGGTTCTGATTCCCCCCAGGAGAATACTCTAGTGAACCCACCTGGCTGCTGCACACGCCTCGACTACCACTGCGGGGGGGCCACCTGTTGTCCTCATAACGTAAGTCCCGACATCATTAACCTGAGGCTCACCATCACTGCAGCCAGCATACATGGAGGAATCAGGACGAGGGGATTATGATTCTTTAATGAAATTGGAATTATTATGCACTGTGCGTGGAATAGGTAGTGATCGCCGTGGATTCTTAGGGCTTTATACCCTTTTATTGTTTCTAGAATATAACAAAAAAAAAAACAGATTCAAATAAATGTGTACAGCCCTGCGGCAGAGCTTCTGCAACATACTTGATGGACCTCGCCTTGGTCGTAGGACTATCGGGGGGGGGCGAACGATCGATCGGGATAACGTGGCAGTGACTGCAGTGTGAAGTTTTAACTCATGACCAGTCACAGGCCTTCAGGGCAGTGTGACTATAAGGAGAGAATGAGGGCACATGTTTGTTCTGAATGAGGGGAGTGCTCCTCCTCCTGTCAGCGGACCTCCGAGAGGTCTACTACCGCCGGCTCCTCTTTCAGCTGCTAAATGTGTCTCTCGTTGCCCCTCTTCCCCTTGAGCGTGTCTCAGGCGGGTTGAGGTTCACGGTAGAGATGCGCGGTTGGCGGTTACACCCGCGGACTCCGCGGTTAAACCGCGGATCGGGCGGGTGACGTGACAAAAAATAATATTTTAATTAAATTCGGGCGGTTGGCGGTTTAACCAACGAAATTCAAAAATATATACACATTGTTAAATGTCGTTACCTACTTCCAGGCGCGTCGTTAGACCGGGGCATTCGAGGCTATAGCCCCGGATCTTTTAGGAATAGCCCCGGATCGCTGTGCCGTCAAAAAATACCAAACCATAATGATGAAAATAGCCCCCGTAGAGTTAACTTCTTTGTGGTCGTATTACCAGCGGCCACAGATGCAACATTGTAGTGAGTGGAAACCGCAAAACTCTGACATGTCCATCTATGGGCAGATCTAGAATCATTTGTTGCAGAATGTTGCAAATTCAGCGTTGGTATTCTTTCTTCCCTATGCATAGCGCTTGTTGTTAATGCTGTTTCGTGCTGCTAGCCTTTTAGTGAGATCAGAGTGTTAGAAGGACAGTAATAAAATATCTTTGGCAAGATGGATATAAGAAGAGAGACCCGCAGTGAATTCAACCCGGTCCACTTGACATCGGGTAGGTGCATGACAGTGGTACCGTTAAACTTCGATCACCGAATTTCCAACAAAACTCTTGCTCAGCAACGATGGGAAATACTATCAAATGTATTATTTAAACCAGTATGAATATTACCGTAGGCCTACACGTTTACCAGGCAATCAAATAACACGCACACACGCACACGCAGTAGCCTATATAGCCTTCAATGCAGTGAAATTTCGGAATTAATAGGCTCGAGTGAACAGGCAAGAACTTTCTAGCCTCGCGTCAGCAGTGCATAGCCTACCTAAAAACAACAGGCGGATGGCGGGCGGGTGCGGTTTTGAAAATCGGGTAAAAAAAATCTTGCGGGCGGATCAAGCGTTTTGTGATGCGGTTGCGGATGAAATGATAGTCCATCCGCGCATCTCTAGTTCACGGTCGATCCGCCACACTGCTGACAGAGCTCTGCTTCCTGTAGCCACAGAGCTCTGCCTCCTATATCCACAGAGCTCTGCCTCCTGTATCCACAGAGCTCTGCCTCCTGTATCCACTGAGCTCTGCCTCCTGTATCCACTGAGCTCTGCCTCCTATATTCACAGAGCTCTGCCTCCTTTTTCCACAGAGCTCTGCCTCCTGTATCGACTGAGCTCTGCCTCCTATATCCAGAGAGCTCTGCCTCCTGTATGCACAGAGCTTTCTCCTGTATTCACATTCTTTCTGCCTCCTTTATTCACAGCTCTGCCTCCTATATTCACAGAGCTCTGCCTCCTGTAATCACAGAGCTCTGCCTCCTATATTCATAGAGCTCTGCCTCCTGTATTCACAGAGCTCTTTCTCCCGTATTCACATTCTTTCTCCTGTATTTACAGAACCCTGCCTCCTGTAATCACAGAGCTCTGCTTCCTATATTCACAGATCTCTACAGTGCCTTGCAAAAGCATTCAACCCCCTTGGCATTTTTCGTGTTTTGTTGCCTCTCAACCTGGAATGAACATGGATTGTTTGAGGATATGCAGCATTTAATTTATAGACCATGCCAACAACTTTGAAGATGCTTCTTTTTTTTTATTGTGAAGCAAACAACAAATAGGACAAAATAACAGAAAAAGTCAACGTGCGTAACTATTAACCCCCTAAAGTCAATACTTTGTAGACACCTGTTGTGGCAATCACAGCTGCAAGTTGCTTTGTGTGTCTCTGTAAGCTTGCCACATCTTCCCAGAGGGATTTTTGCCCATTCCTCCTTGGAGCTGGAGCAAAACTATTCAGCTCTTTCAAGTTGGATGGTTTGAGCTTGTGAACGGCAATCTTTAAATCGGAGCACAGATTTTCTATTGGATTGAGGTCTGGGCTTTGACTAGGCCATTCCAAGACATTTACATGTTTATCCTTAAAGTGTTGCTTTGTCAGTGTATTTGGGGTCATAGGGCTGGGCGATTTATCGAATTTTGATGGCGATTCCGATTTTGGCGTCAAACGATCACAAAACTAATCTAATTGAATTTTCGGTTTCTTTTTTTTTTTTCTTCATTAAATGTTATATAGGAAGTTCAGAACAGCTGGATACATATGTTCACATTATTTTAGATTTGACATTTTCTTTTTGACCATTTTGTGTATATATATTTTTTTCACCACAAACAGGACAGACTGCACAGACATTGTCAAACTAATAAACACGAGTAAAATAAATGACTTAAAATACATGGGTTGTATTCATATACACACAAGTTGTCAAACGAGAGAGTAAGATAATACATAAAAAGAAAAAGATGTCTATGATCTATTGGCAAAAACAAAGCATTGGCGCCCTTTCTGCAGTAGGTCAACAATATCATCAAGAAGATAATCAATGAAGGGTTGACAAATATTATAAAAGGAGTTATCGTTACCCTTTAATGTAGCACTGAGGCATTCCATAGGAAAAACCTTAAAGGTCTCTCGGTACCACTGTGTGACTGTGGGGGGTTTCTCCTCAATCCACTGGAAAGGAGTGCATCGTCTCGCTAGAAGCAGGGGTCTACCCATTAAAGTCTGCTGTTCAGTGGATAAAGAGAGTGTCTGTCTTGTAGCCACATTCAGGAGAAACAAGCCTGATTCAACCTTTGTGGTTTTGCGGAAAATTTAGCTGAGCTCCTTGGCAATGTTTTTCCGATACCTGGATATCAAGGGGCATTGCCAGATACAATGGTAGTACGTTCCTACTTCTTTTTTGCATTTGATCAATCTTGTGTAAGAAGTGAGTTGTTCGCTGTAGTCTGTGCAATATTCTGTACTGTCTATTGCATGTAAATAACTTCTTAGCAGATTCAAAGGCATCTGACCACATCTCAGCATCAAATTCAACCCCAATATCCTTCTCCTATAATTCCCTAATTCTGGAGGCATTTACAGTTAACAAAGATTTTTTCATTAAAAAAGGAGATGAATTTTTATTGTTTTCGGTAGCTGAATTAAAATTGAGAAGGAAGCTTTCAACTGGACTTTTTAATGGTTGATCTGTTGGCAGTAGAAAAATCCGATACAACAAAATGCCTCACCTGAAAAAACAAAATAGTGGCTGTTAGGTATTCTATATTTAGACTGTTGTGCGAATGACATAATTATCACTTTCAAACAAGTCAAAGACAAATCTTGGGCCCCTTGAGTACCAGTCATCGAAAAAAAAAAAATTCCTACACCAGGAGGGAACACTTCATTTTGTGTTAAAGGTTGCTGCGCTGATGAGAAATCTCTCCGGCCGACGTGTTTAGTAATATCATGCCATATCTTAAGTGTGCTAGATATTATAGGATTATTTTTAACCCCTGCTGGCACATTAACCATTTTAATTGAAGTATGGCTGAAAAGGGAGAAGGGGGCACAACACCATGCATTTACGAGGGGGGCTCTGTATGATGTAGAAATTGCTTGAGCCAGCCTGAAATTATCCAAGAAGGGCCCAGTTGTAATACAGAAAATTGGGAAAATGATTGACCACCCTTATCGAGCCTGGCTCCGCCCGCCTAAGTATTCAACTAAATTTTAATTTCCCTTCAGTACTACGTCTGGGTCTGCGGTATATTCTTGGGTTTTCTCCATCCAAATTTTGTGCGTCCAATCAGCAAACAGAGGGAGTGGCTGAGAACAATGACGTTAAAGTCAGCTCTTGGTGACAGAGTGTGTTTGGCTTGTTTACAGCCTGCACGCTACTTGATTCCCGGCCAAACGTTAGCAATTGTGTTATGGCAGATCCAATAGTTTTAAACTTCAACACGACACCCCGCCCTTCATGTTTGTCAATGAGTGGGTCCAGACTCTCTGTGCAAATGAAATGAAGTATGAGACTCTGGTAGGATCAGGCTAACCCTTATTTATTGGTAATTGCAAAGTTTTCATCTTTAATCTAGATTTCTTTCCATGCAATGGGAATCTTTCAATATCCAAAATGGTTCTATTGATTTTAAGTGGTCTGGGAAGTACATTCATCTTATTCAAGCTAATTCTACCCATCCATGATAGAGGGTGATCAAACCACCTGTTAGGGTCATATTTAACTGCTGTCAGAATTGGTGTTCAACTCTTCAATATTTGCCGATACTCAGGTTCCCTGATTCCCAGGTAAGTAAAGCCTGAAGTTGACCATCTGAAGGGGAAATAAACAAGAGCCGCCCGGTCCCCAAAATCACCCAGTGGCAAGGCCTCCGACTTGTTATAATTCATTTTGTACCCTGAAATCACTCCAAATTGACTGATAATAGATAATAAAACAGGTATAGATCCCTCTGGATTGGTAATAAACTAATCTAAAAAAGATACTCCCACTCCACCCGATCAAATACTTTTTCAGCATCCAATGGGACAGCTGGGACCCTATTGTTTGTGCTTTGTGAGAATTGTATTATATTAAGAAGCCATCGAACATTGGAGTATGAATATCTGTTTTTTATAAATCCTGTCTGATCTGATCTAATTAAAATGGGCAACACCTCCTCCAGTCTTCCAGCAAGGAGTTTTGATAGAAGTTTAAAATTGAGTCAGTAAACTAATAGGTCTGTAACTTGCACAGCAATCAGAGGTTTATCTTCCTTTAAAATCAAAGAGATGTGTGCAAGATTTAGAGTTGGCGAAAGTGTGCCTCTTTCAGTTGATTCGATAAACATGTTGGTTAGGAGGTCCCACACACTGCTAGCCATCTTTTTATAAAAATCAGGACCTGAAGATGTTGGCGGTTTCCTCCAGGCCTCTTTCAGATTGAAGAATGCGAATTTTGTCCCGTCTGCTCCGGTCTCCAATATCATCCATCCATCTGTCCATTCAATCAAACTAAATTTTTTTCTCTCTAGCATAGAGTCTGCCTCAAGCCCAACACTGTTATCTCCACATCCGATATCCGTTGTTCCGTTCTTGACGATGGCATTTGGATTGATTTTTCCACAAAGTTTTGGATAGTTTTTTCCAGAGTGCCGAATATCTCAGAAAGCTCCTGTCCATAATGTCACTGAATTGTTTTGTTACCTCGCCGAATCAGAGCTATGTTTGCTGATAGTGTTCATCGCTTCTCTGTGGGGATTGCCTGCTAGCAGTCAAAATTCACTTGCTAGCACCGCTTTCTAATTGAATGTTTTGTTTGTTTCGACGTTGTTTAAATGAATCCAATGGGACACCTTTCTTGCAGCTATACGTCTTACATGATCCATATAAATAAAATAAAGGCGCATGAGGGACGGGAGCTTCAGCGAAAACGTCTTAGTTCCGCCCCTAATACGCTGTTCCGCTCGAATTTCTGAGTCTAGATCAATCTGCCTTTCAGTCCAAGATTCGACTATCGGTGCCATCGGGCCAGGTCCTTTGTAGTTAAAAATAGTTTCTTTCTATTTTGGTAGCTATAGGCCTTTATATATGCTGCCGCCATTGCGTTCCCCTAAACAGTTTCTGTCATCAAACTCGTCAAATTGTTAGCCAACTTATGGGCGTTTAATGTATCCTGCGAACTGACTCGGACCTCGCATGTGCGCACGCCAACCTCAAATCTTTTTATATGTTTCGCTGTCGTTGGAAGGAAAAACATGATGCACCCGAAAAGCTGTTGTCGCGGAGCATGGCAAGTAACCAGCACCCAAAATAATAGCTAAGCGCCATAAGGCACGCAGAATATACGACGAAGTAAGGTATGCATGATACGAGTGATTGAAATGCCATTTTAAACCACTCAAAGCGTCCAAGCACCGAAAATAGTTCAGCGTCAAGCCACACTGGCGCAGCCACTGAATCTGTCTCGAATTGCGTCGCCTCCGAGTCAACCGAGCCAAGGCAAGCTCGCCCCGAGGAAAAGGGCGTGTTCATGCGTGTCGCTAGGCAACTTCTCGAACCTCCGAGACGGACTGATGAATAAAACGCACCACAATTCTGCGTTTTAATAGCTCCTGCCCATGCAATGTCCGATAATGAACACAGGGCTCATTTAGGCTAGTGGATAATCCACTATAGGAGCCCCGTGGTCACGATCTGGATTGCATTAGTTGAGGCGAAAGAATACACAGCGCATATCAGACGCACATCCACTCACTGACGAAAAAAATAAATAAAG
>OLKM01002702.1:53406-55906 GCA_900291075.1 Melanogrammus aeglefinus | reverse complement strand
ACACACAGACACACACCACTCACACACAGCCCTCCTCACCAACAACAGGCCCACTTAGCGGAGCTGTCTGAGGTCCGGCACCAAGCTGTCTGTTAAACAGAGGGCCCATTGTCAGCGGGCCGGCGAAGCAAGGGCCCGGGTTCAGGGGCCGTGACGGCACGGTGCTGCGGGCGACGGAGGGGATTTGCTCCCCAGGGTGCATGTGAGGAGAGCAATTTATTGGAGCTAATAAGTCATCCGTCACTCGCCTGCTTGTGGCTGTTTCCGCGAGGCTTCCATTTCTCCTCCTGCTGCTGCTGCCGCCGTGGAGCGGGAGCGCCGGGATTGTGTACTCCTATGGGTTCTCGTCCGCGCGCGCGCGTGTGTGTGTGTGTGTGTGTGTGTGTGTGTGTGTGTGTGTGTGTGTGTGTGTGTGTGTGTGTGTGTGTGTGTGTGTGTGTGTGTGTGTGTGTGTGTGTGTGTGTGTGATTGTGCGTGTGTATGCATGTGATTGTGTGTATGTGTGATTGTGTTGTGCAGGATCCTGCGTGTGTTTATGTGCGTGCGTGGGTGTGCGTGCGTGTGTGTACGTGGGTGTATGTGTGTGTGCGCGTGTGTGCGTGTGTGTGTTATGTGTGTTTATGTGTATGTGCATGACTTGATGGCTTGGAAGATGGCTTCAGGAAATAAAAGGAGTGTAGGCGGCCAGATTTTACGGTATTACACACCTACATGAAACCTGGCTGTCTACTTGACCTTGTCGTGTACTCCTGTACACACACACGCACACAAACACACACTCACACACACACACACACACACACACACACTGCTGACAAAATAGGAGGGAAGTGGGACACTACAACTGGCAAGGATGTGTATGACTGTGTCCCGTTACCAGCTCACCTTCCTGATGGGTTCTGCAGCTTCCACAGGAATCCTTGGAAGAGCATATAACTAATGACTGAACACAAAACATCACCTAATACAGCAGCCTAGAGAGACACACACACACACACACACACACACACACACACACACACACACACACACACACACACACACACACAGACGCACACACACACACACACACACACACACACACACACACACACACACACACACGCACACAGACGCACACACACACACACACACACACACACACACACACACACACACACACACACACATGCACGCGCGCACACACACACACGCACACACACACAGGCACGCACGCAAACCCCCGTACTCAGACAGACACACACTTTTTCTACACTCACACATAACAGTGCCAATTAAAGTGTGTTCATGTGTTTATGTGTGTGTGTGCGTGTGTGTGTGTCCTCTCTTCCAGGACGGGACCGCGAGGGTAGGCGATGGATGGAGGAACAGCCTGGGCTCGCCTGTACACAACCTCTGCTGCTCACACACCGTCACGAAGGGGCGTCAACGCAAGAGATCTACACAAAAACTGATAGACTGCCAGAGAGAGAGAGAGAGCGAGCGCGCGAGAGAGAGAGAGAGAGAGAGACACACACAGAGACACACACAGAGAAGAGCTTGTGATAGACTCGCAGAACGAGGGGACTAGAGTGAAGAGAGACGCCATTGCAGGCGCTGCGGCTGCCGTCAGAGGGAAGGCGTTGGACGTCCCCCGACCCGGAGGCAGTTCAGGGCGCTCCCGGCCATGAGGCCCTCTCTCTCGGTGGGCTCCCCCGTGGGGCTGCTGCTGGCCCTGGTGTGCTGTCCCCTGCTGGGCCTAGCGCACGCCGCCACCAGCAACAACAAGGCCAGCGAGAAGAGCTATGCGCACCTGGCCGAGGTGGACCCCGACCGCTGCATGAGGCACCACTTTGTGGAGACCATCACCCACCCCATCTACAAGTGCAATTCCAAGGTAAGGCCCCGCGGCTAAGCTAAGCCCATCGAGACGATAAGCCCAATAAGGCCGTGTGTGAGATCGGCGCTGTGCACCAGGCAGGAGCGTGAGTCACGGCTGAAGCCGGTGGGCCGCGTTCTCCGCCTCTGATCTCAGAGGCTGCGATCCAGTGATTCACCGAGGACGGCGTCGGGATCAAGCCGTGTTGATGGTGGTGTGAACACGGTGTCGACTCGTCCTTCCCCCTCGTGCCAGCCTTTACCTCCTCATCACACATAATTGCGCAGCGCTTTGGTCTATTTATTATGTTGGCGAGTCAGAGAGGACAGAACAGGTGGTCAGAGCTCAGCTTCGCTGAGCCCCATGCAGTCAGAACAGCACACACAGTGAGTGTGTGCCGTTCTGACTGCATGGGCCCAGTAGCGCGAGTGTTGGTGTTGGTATTTGGTGTGCCTGCTTTCATCTGCTGGCCAGCTGTTGTCATGGAGCCAGTGTACTGTACCTTTAGAGCTCTTTCTTCTTCCGACACCTTGTCACCCTCGCACACAAACGTACTTCCAGGCTCTATTCTCTGATGGGAGGCATTAGAGACCAGTAGAGATTCCAGGCTCTATCCTCTGATGGGAGGCACTAGAGACCAGT
>OLKM01002702.1:18406-43406 GCA_900291075.1 Melanogrammus aeglefinus | reverse complement strand
GCTTTGTCATGACATCAGACACAAGAAAACGCAATAATCATTTCAGCCAGAATATCCCTTATACCAAAAGCGCATAGTATCACAAGGTTTACACACGGATTTATGATCAAAGTCTTCCCACACTGCGTGCCTCTATTATGGGATGTTACGTGACGGCACATGTTTTCATTTTCCTGGTTCGACCAAGTTTTACAAGTTTTTTTCAAATGATTAAAAAAGGGTAGATGGTGCTCCTGTGTCTTGCAAACAAATTATTCCAAATCAGATCTACAGATTCATATTTGGTTTGCAAATATAAGAAATAGATATGTGGGCTTTTAGCCCTTATGTCTCTTTTAATCTTTACTATTTTTCTCACACAAGCCTCCAACTACAGCTTTTGCCTGCAGTTAGTAACCGTATTAGACAAAATACAATTGGAGTTACAAAAAAAAAAGAAGACATTACATAATCATCAGTAATAACTTACTTCTACTGGTTTTAGATCACTGTAATACATAGATCCAAAGCTGACATCCTGATTGAAACCATCACAGATAGCCGTAATGGCTGCAAGAAGTGCAACATCGCATGTCTAAAGATGACCTCTGGAGACTCGGAGGTGAAGAGTTAGAGAGTCCCTGGCCTTCTCCATTGGGGCCAGGTTAGATGGAACACAAGGTTCCTTCAGCCTCATCAACCTTTAGCCGTGCTGCACTGCCTCAGGCTGGCCTTCCACATTGAACCAGCTCATCCATTACAGCGGTCAGTGGGTAATGCTCTTGTCATTTAGATGTCCGATTGGCGTTGATGTGGATGGTTCGGTCCAATCACAGGCTACCTTTCTGCTTCTTGTCTCTGCTGGACAGAAAACATCGAGGGATGTAGTTTCTGTGTTTGTCTGTCTGTCTCTCTGTCTGTTTGTCTATCTGTCTGTGTGTGTCCTTGTTTGGCTGACAGAAAGAGTCACCTGAGGTAGAATATGGTTTATCACTCTTGTCAAAGGAGCAGCAGAACGCCCCCCCCCCCCCTCCTCTCTCTGTGTGTCTACAGGGCACGGTCATTACGCAACAGGCCCCGCTGGAATTGATCTCAACCTATAACCATCAGTGTCTTCTAATCAGCAGATTGATGTAGGCCAAAGGGAAAAGTGTAGCTTTTACTGCGCTCAGTCTCTCACTCTCTCCCTCTCTCTCTCTTTTTCTCCCACACTCTCTCTCTTTTCCTTCCCGATGAGAAATGTCACCCTTTCTCCTGCAAATGCAATTGTCATCAGCCCGCCTGCCTGTGCCCCTGACAAGCAGTGTCGGCCTGGGGGGTTGTGGTTGTGTGTGTGTGTGTGTGTGTGTGTGTGTGTGTGTGTGTGTGTGTGTGTGTGTGTGTGTGTGTGTGTGTGTGTGTGTGTGTGTGTGTGTGTGTGTGTGTGTGTGTGTGTGTGTGTGTCGTATGTGTGTGTGATGAAGGGGATTGGGGTGGAGAGAGGCCAGAGCTTTTTCTTTTTCTTAGCACACTAAACCTTTGTGACAGCTCACCACCAACAGGAATCTGAAAAAAACAAGAGAGAGAGAGAGAGAGAGAGAGAGAGAGAGAGAGAGAGAGAGAGAGAGAGAGAGAGAGAGAGAGAGAGAGAGAGAGAGAGAGAGAGAGAGAGAGAGAGAGAGAGAGAGAGAGAGAGAGAGAGAGAGAGAGAGAGAGAGAGAGAGAGAGAGAGAGAGAGAGGTTGAGATATATAGAAAGAGACTGAGAGATATAGAAAGAGGTTGAGAGAGACTGAGAGATATAGAAAGAGGTTGAGAGAGACTGAGAGATATAGAAAGAGGTTGAGAGAGACTGAGAGATATAGAAAGAGGTTGAGAGAGACTGAGAGATATAGAAAGAGGTTGAGAGAGACTGAGAGATATAGAAAGAGGTTGAGAGAGACCGAGAAGGAGTGGGGTGAAGGCCAAATTAATGAGGGCAATTGGGAAGAGGAAGAAGTGGTACCGCACACTATTCCGCAAAGGTACAGACTTGAGAGTGTTGTTATACTGACGGAGAGCAAGAGAAGGAGAGACAGAGAGGGACCGAGGAAGGCGAAACAGGGGGAGGGTTTTGGTCCAGTGAAGAGCAGCAATGTACGTCGGGCCTGTCTCTTTACGATGCAGCGGCTCATAAACCCATCTCTCGTCGGACGAGATGTCTATGCAGAGTCCCATTTATGCATGGTCCATTCACCATGTGTGCTGAATTAGAACTTGGCCATCACAGGTCCATAAACCCAGCTGGATTCCCCCTGAGGGTAGGCTTTCCCGGTGGATCTCACCCGTAGTGAGAGCACGCCTCATTGAACGTGTGGTCCTGGCAGGACGCAAGAGGGCATGTTTCATTCACCACATGATAACAGTTCTTGCTACTTCATCGTGAACCAGTACACAAACAGCGCATTTGTATCGATGACTCGTACGTTCTGATTTTCTCTACCTCTTGAGGAGTGCGTAAGGCTGTGTTGATGCTGCAAGGTTGAGAAGGGAGTGAGAAGACAAAGGGTGCACGACAGTAGAGCTTAGATCGGGCTCAGAAAAATCAAGCCCGTCCCGACCCGAGCCGTGCACGTTCTGTCCTAGCCCGAACCAGCCCGAGGCCGATTTCAACCCGACATTTTTTTTAATACATGTGTAACTTTGTACACATTTGTTACTTAGGTCTACTCTGCTAAATTTATATAGACCTATAATATTTCTGTTTATGGCATAGATTTCTCCTCAGATTAGGCCAATAAAGCAATGATAAAAAAAATTAAAAAGGCAGATCAAAGGCCCGGCCCGGCCAATAGCATACTGCCCGAGACTGCAGTATCGCTGTCAAATCTGTCCCTGGGAAAAATAACGTTGCGCCGAATTGAAAAAGGAAACCGCTATAATGAAATAGCGGTAATATTTCCACATTAATTGATCAAATAACAGGGGAGGGCTGTTTCAGAAGGGGGAGGATTTTGACCATTGTAATTCCAAAGGGGGATGCCATCCACCCTCATCCCCCCTCAATTCGAGTGCTGAACACACACGCACACACACACACACACACACACACACACACACACACACACACACACACACACACACACACACACACACACACACACACACACACACACACACACACACACACACATGCCCTGATGATGCATGGTTCATCGTTTAATGTGGGACACACTGTTACACTGTAAAGTGCTCTCTCCCACTCCTTCCTACAATTGTCCCTGATGCATTGGGTTCTGTAGACCTGTGCTGTCCAAGCTAAGCTGTCTGAGCTTGGCTGTCTGATTTTAGCCATATTCCATCGCAATAAAGGAAAAGGGGTTGGGCACAGGCTGTGCAAATATATTAGAATAATAGATGGTAATGTGTGTTTTTTGTGTGTTTGTGTGTATGTGTTTGTGCATTTGCGTGTCTGTGTCTGTGTGTGGGTTTGTATGTGTGTTCCCATGAGTTTGCAAGCGTGTGTGGGTTGTATTTGTGTCTGTGTGTGTACGTGTGTGTGTGTGTTCTCATGAGCGTCTGTGTGTGTGTGTGACAGAAAAAGCCCATGTAATACAAATACAAGTTGAAATGTACTCGGTTATCTCCCGTTGCTAAGGCTATGAAGGATAGATAGGGTGTTTGCAGACCTGAAACGGCCTGAGAAGACCCATGGAGCTGATGTTTGGACAGCTCTTGTGAATCAGGTGTTCACAGGTAGCTCTGTGTCACAGAAGAGAATGAAAGGTTCCAGCTAAAGGACAATGTATGTAGTGTACACTAAACCCAGCCCTCAATATGGGTATGGACTGATCCTTTAATAGGGGACCTTTTGCAAGCATTACCATTGTATTAAATGCAGTTTCATAACCTAGGGTATTCTCTGTTATACAATGAAGACACAACCTTTGAAACTGATATGTCAGGCTTAGGCAATAAATAAACAAAGCAAGCTGTTTGCTTTGTTTATTTATTCTCGTCTTCTGCACACATTTATTTTATAAGCGGACTCATTATCCGCACACGCACACACACACACACACACACACACACACACACACACACACACACACACACACACACACACACACACACACACCTTTTATAATTAAAAAGACAATTAATCGTTATTCAATCGGTTTGTTGTAGATGTTTGCCAATAAGTGTCTCGCTCCTGAAAACAGGGGAGAGGGGAAATGTGATTGTGGAGAATCTTGTAAAGGCCTCGTCCTGCGGATCGATACGCAGCCTCGCAGACACCTGACAGCGGCTGAATGTTGTTCCGTTGAGTGTTTGTTATCCCTTGTGTGTCAGGTCCTCAGGGACAAAATAACATTTCCAATGATCTGACACAGTGTAGCCAGAGGTTTGTCCCTCTGTCTCTCTCTCTCCCTTGCTATGCCCCTCTATCTTTATCTTTCTCTGTGTATCCGTCTCTGTATCTCTCTCTTTCTCTCTCTGTCGCTCACACGTACACACACTCTCTCTCAGTCTTTATTGTTGTCGCTCTCTGTTAGCTGTCTCTGAAAAATATAATATTTACATTACCTTTATTATATTATTATGACCTTTGACACTGTCAGAAGCGATTGCAATAACTGCCAGTGATTTTGATTACAGCTGTGGTTATTCCTGTGAACTGAAATTACAGCCAGACCTCAGCTGATGAGCACTCTTCAGTTCCCCCTTCGGTCGCTGTCTGCTACGGTGTTGGTTGTGCTATTATTAGTGTCCGATTCCTCTGGGAGATCGTTTGGGTAAGAGCTTGTCTCTGACCACTGTCCTGTAGGTGCATATAGACCCTAGGCGACATAAGAAAACAGCTTCTCCAATAATCATTGACCATCAAATGTGGGGTTTGACAGTTGCTTGGAGTATTAAGAGAGTGGATTAGGGAAGTGAGTGTGTGTTGTGAAAGATTGCGAAGAACACACAGGCCGGCTGTTATCAGGGAAACAGCCTCCCCCAGCCTCAGGGTTCCTTGCAATCAGCACATTGTATTGACAAGCTAGACGCCATGCACACACACACACGCTTACCTGAAGACACTTGTGTGTGTGCGTGTGCGTGTGCGTGTGTGCACTCGACGGATGGTATAGTAAACAATAGTTCTCTGGTCAAAGCCCTTTGTTCACATAAACACTCTGGAGCGTGCCAAGAGCCAGGCCAGACCCCAACCTGCATGGCGCTGTATTAACACACACACACACACACACACACACACACACACACACACACACACACACACACACACACACACACACACACACACACACACACACACACACACACACACACACACACACACACACACACACACACACACACACACACCCCCTTCCGATACCCTTTAACAACCTCACCCAGGAGACGAGACAATTAGGTCATCTCCAGCCTGGAGGTGCAACACCAGGGAGAAGCAATGGTAGAGCGCAAGGAGTAGAGGAAGACGGGGAGGAAGCGAGGGGGGAGGAAGGAAGGAAGGAAGGAAGGAAGGAAGGAAGGAAGGAAGGAAGGGGGGGGATTCGCAGGGAGAGACTGTATATCAAGTGACCGTACCCGCATGGTGGGAGGTTGCTATGAGTGTGCCAATGGAAGAAATCATTCAAAGCCTCCTTTTTGGTTGGGAGTAGTTCCCCTGCCAGCAGGATTCTGCATGCTGGGACAGGGTACGGATAGACACTGAGACAGCCAGCAACCCCATGCTCAACCCACGGATAAACGCTTTCACTCTCTTGTTATTGTATAGGAGACTTGTAGTTATTAATGAGAGACATTTTCCGAAACCAACCACGACATTCTTTTCGTTCTTGGTTTTGGCCTTTGTTTACTTTAAAGGCCTCCCGGTGATTAACGCAGAAACCAACCAGCGGCAGAACCCACAGCTTGTTGATATTTGTGTTATGTAATGTACAAGCTAGATCCTTTCCCATGGGAAGCAGCACTATTCACACAGTCACACAGTGCTCGGACGCTGTCTCTCAGTGTCTCCTGGTGTGTTCTGATAGGATGACCCTCGGCTTTCAGAGTCAAATGCGTCTTCCAGGTACACACAGTAGGAGAGAGAGAGAGAGACCCCTATCTTTCTCTCTCTTGCGCCACTTCTCTCTCTTTTTCTCTAATTATCTCTACCCCATTCTCTCTATGTCCCGACCCTCTCCTTCCAACCCACCTAACTTCTCTGCTCCTCTCTTCCTCTGTCTCCTGCCACCTCTCTCTCTCTCTCTCTCTCTCTCTCTCTCTCTCTCTCTCTCTCTCTCTCTCTCTCTCTCTCTCTCTCTCTCTCTCTCTCTCTCTCTCTCTCTCTCTCTCTCTCTCTCTCTCTCTCTCTCTCTCTCTCTCTCTCTCTCTCTCTCTACCTCTTTCGCTCCACCTCTCTCTCTCTCTCTCTCTCTCTCTCTCTCTCTCTCTCTCTCTCTCTCTCTCTCTCTCTCTCTCGCTCTACCCCTCTCTATCTCTACCTCTGTCTCCTTCATGTCCAACTGAGTGAGTGGGCAGGGCTGACACAAGCCAGAACGCTTCAGACAGTATCTAATCGCATGTGGGATGGCAAAACCGTGTGTGCCCATGTTTTGTGGGCTATTCCCTGAAAGTTAAATTCAATTCCAGTAAAGACGGAGCTTTGGCCGAGGTCTTTGTGTGGAAAAGAATGAACAGCAATCAGTGAGGGGACAGACATGGACCTGGTGGTCGTCTCATGACTAGGTCATCTGGTGGCTCTGTTAGGAAAGCATTCAGCTCCCACCTCCTAAATTTCCCAGTGATCTAACTCCTGAAAAGGGGGTCCTCTGGCTCTTTGAAAAGAGAAAAATATAAGGGTGCTTTCCCACCTATAGTTTTCATTTGGATGGGTTTTTTGTTCAGACTGGACTTATTTTTAGGTGCTAACCTCCTGATGAAACCCCTTCGGGACCATGACCCATTTTAATCCAAAGTTTGCGTATGCTTGGATGAATGTGTTTATTATATTTCTTGTGTGCGGCATATTGTCCTACATTCAACCCACAATGCATTGTTTTTTGACCGCTTCCTATACTTTGGTTGGCTCCCATTTCCACTTCTAAGTGAACCGAACCACAGTCAACTTTGAAGCGGCCACAGAACCCTGTTTCTCTTCAGCGTTTACACCACCCCAAATGAACCAAACTATTGAGGGAAGCGCTTCAGGATCAGATTAAAACCAAAGGTGTGAAAGCAACCTAAAACAAAACTTCTGGGGTATTTTCTGGGTAAACAAGGTTTCCTATTAGGCGGTTCACAGTATGTTAGTGTTTGATTTCAGATACATACTCTGAACTAAAGCTGCTTCCCTTAAACATTTTCACCCGAGCTAACCCTGGCCATGGAATGCCTGAGGAATTGGCCTCAGTCACAGCTAAAGCTAAGTGCATTAGGTAATGGCAACAAACGTTTATCTTACTGACATTAAGCTTTTCCAAAATTTCCATTGAACATGTTTGGAGATGTTCCTTTATCTATTTTTAGGTTGAATCACTCACCAACAGTGTCTGGTTCGTGTTCTGTACATGCCATGTCTTAAAGCCGCAGTGAAAGTTGACCTGTATGCGTTCCGAAGCAGTGTTCTGGGTCTACTTGTCTTAAGTTAGCAGTCGTGTAGACCTGTATGTGTTTTAAGTCCATGTTCTGCGTCTTCCTACAGGCCTGAGTGCTGCCAAGCTGTTGAAAGAAAGCGGGCTCAATCCATTGGTTCTGGAGGCCAGAGATCGCGTCGGTGGGAGGACCTTCACCATCAGGGTACAAAACACAGACATGCAAAAAATTGCCCAAAAAACAAAGTTTGGGCCAAATTATTAACAGCTGCTTCTGGTTGTGTTTGCTTTCCCGGTGCGTCTCACAGAACAGGGAGGTCAAATATGTTGATCTGGGCGGGGCCTACGTCGGCCCAACTCAGAACCGCATTTTGCGATTGGCTAAAGAATATGGCATTGACACCTACAAGGTCAACGAGGAGGAGAATCTACTGCACCACTATCAAGTGAGTATCCCAGAAATACGGACGGCATCAGATTTTGGGTGTCGCTCTTGATTTAGACCAACTTCCGGTATGCCGTCATACATACGATTAGACTCCCAGGGGCGGCCTTGGGTGTTTGCAGTAATAACAATTGACCCCTTCGAGTACCTAACAGGCCACGCTGCAGGGCACAGGAAATGCATGGCTGTGTCTTTTATTTGCTAACATGTGAGGGTGGAGGGACAGAGACGTGATACTAGTCTTTAGGTCAGTAAACTGATCCTAGGTAGTTGTGAGCAAGCAGGACATTGACGTCCTGTACAACTGGATATACTGCTTTCTTAAAAGGGTTAAGGTTCGGGTGAGGGTTAAGAAGAATACGAACAATTCCAATAGTTACAAATATGAATGTTATTTAATTTCAAACTGGCAGGGGTGACTGGTGACAAATGAAGAATAAACGCCGTAGTTATTTACAATCACCCATAAAATGTGAAGCACAATCATTTACGTTGAAATACATGTGTTTGTGGGTCAGAGAGCACATGGTTCATAACCAGCCACTCCTCCAGCACTCCAAAGCATTAGTGACCCGGAGATACCGATCGTAGCCCGCGGTCGGTCACCTAATGCTGTTTTGGCTCCTCCGAGTGGTGGGAAGGAGACAGGGAGAAACCTGGAAGGAGCACAGGAACCAGCAGGCCCTCGTCTCTCCTCCTGGGTGGCCTGGCCCTGGCCTCCGTATCTCATGGAGTCCGCTGCACGGCTGTACTTAAGAGATTCGATTAGCTGCTCAGACCTTATGGATACCCTGACTATGTATCCTAACTTACTTATACACCGCTGCGCCAGAGCAGTGGAATAGTAAACTGAAACAAGACCCAACAGACTGTTTCAATAACAGTTCCTCGGTGGAGTTGATGTTTATTTTCTTACTGCCGGGAACGGGTTTGTACGGCCGAGTCCTATCAAATAACTCACAATATTCATAAAGGTACAATTAACGATGCATATCCATTTCATTATAACAGTGGCGGTCTTGTTCCAAGGTCAGAACAGACAATATTCAGGCATCATTTGATTTTGCATGTGACTGTAAATCAGAGCATGGAATAAGGGCAGATTGTGTGGGAACATTTCTACATTTCTTGTTTTCACATCCAGGTTTCAACGTGTTATTGACTCTGGCCACTTTGGTGGCGCTTGGAATGCTACTAGCATGCAGGCTAGGGAACGGGGGTTAAACGTTTGGTGCTCTGCCAGAGAAACTAGCAGCCTAGCCTACGTAGCCCCCAGAGAGATGTTTCTATTTGGTGATAGTGGCAGTCTGTTTGTAAAGTGGGGCCATCCCCACACATCCATCTTTCTAATCTCTTTCCAAAGACGCACACAGATGAACATTCACATCAGAGAACAAGCTCCAAGAACCACACACACAAAATAATCAGTGGGAGGTTCAGCTCCTCGTTACTATTCAAATCCACACACACACACACACACACACACACACACACACACACACACACACACAGATACCACGCACAGCACACAGACACACACACACACACACACACACACACACACACACACACACACACACACACACACACACACGGTTTCCATGGCAGCATTGCTCATCAAACACTCTTCTTCACCCATATCTGGTTCTGTCAAAAATGTGTGTGTGTGTGTGTGTGTGTGTGTTCAGGCTTGTGTGCTTGCAGACGTGAATGCGTCTGTCTCTGTCTCTGTCTCTGTGATGGCCTGTGTTTGTCAATGCATGTAAAGATCATTGTGAGTCGATCTTAATGTGTGAGTACTCCAGAGTGAGAAGAAAGTGTGTCCACTGGTTTTGGTTTCTAACCATTTTAGTGTTCTAACCAATATAGTAATCTCTATATTGGTAGAACAACAAGCAGAGTTTGTTTTATTCATCGGCCTTTACTCTCACTGGCATATATTTCCAGGGAAGTGCGAGGCAGCTGTCATGCCTCTGTTACCTGATCAGCTAAATATGATCATGCAACAGAGGGTTAGCCTAGAATCTAAAAATATAACCCGGCATAAAGTTAATCAAGCAAGCTGTTAATACACTATCACAGTATCATTATTTTCTGAGGAGCCTTTGATTGCGTTGGCATCCGAAACATACACTTAGGCTCAATTGACCCATCGTGAGCACTTGCCATTTCACTGACCAGCTTGTTCACTTGGAGTGGTCGCCATGAAGTACACCCTGATTCATACGACTGTGTGTTTGTTCAAAGTGGGAGTATTAGGTCATTTAAAAGCCCGGACAGCATTCCGTTCAAGCTCGTTCGGACGCACCCATACGTAAACACACGGAACAGGTTTTCCCATGATCGTAGCGGTGTTCTCCTTCAACATACAAAGCAGGGAAATCACAGCACGGAGCACACGCGTGACCCTGGTTCCCATGTCAACTACGGCAGCACTCAAGTTCCCATAGCCGGCGCACGTGGCACGCAGGCATCGTGTAATTAGGGTTAGCATCCATGCAAGCCGTGGAGCTAATCAGCTTTTCTATAGCGGACCGTAATCCGAAAAGGCAAGGCCTGGTTTCCCTTATCAGCAAACTACTGCCTAATAGACAGATGCCGCCATTTGGTCTGCAGCTGCCTCTCTACTAATGAGGTGTTCCTATCAGGCCGAGATAAGGGGCCCTTATATTAAACGCCGTAGCAGGTATTAGCGATTGAGAAAGAATCGAAGAGAGGTTAGCAGGGGGGGAGGGGGCACTCTCTCTCTCCGTCTCTCCCTCTAGACCTTTTCACTCCACCATCATTGCCATGGCGACAGGCCTGTTGCGCCATCTCCAACAGCGGGCATTACTGAGCTTAGATTAGGATGACCAGGTTCTTTCTTGAAAGCCATACACATAAAGCCAGACAATAGCCAAGGCAGAATAACTGAATTTCCGAGGATTTCTCCTCAGATCAAAGAGCATGGTACCTATAGCACAATGTTAATTTACACATCCTGTTTATTCACCTGATTCAACAACCGAATGACCTGATTTTGTCTTTCTTAGGGCCTCAAGGCAAACACATTTACAGAGGCACTAAGGCATGTGCAAATATCAGTGATATACTAGTAAGCTATCTCACCCTCGCCCATGCACAGGCCTTTGTGCATAGAGAGACAAACTGAACAAAGAAACTTGTTGTATAATACCGTTGACCATTGTCTTGTCGCTGCTAAATGAAAATGGGGTTTGGACTTTTAACACTGAACACTTCCGGGAAAACTACAATAAACAATTACTACCTTTCATTTACAATGATGATAACATATGGTTCAAATCTCTTAAGTCGGAATGTGCTTCATCATGTTCTATATATATATACCCCCTATAAACCTGTACTGCCATGGGTTCAAAAGCTATCAAAGCTTTATCCCTTTCTGTTTGCCCTGGGTTCACCTCCCACGACATCAGTAAAATCTTGTGCTGGCTTGAGAAATAAGTCAATCAGGGTCAAGCTCAAAGGAGTTTATAATTTAGAAACAGCATTTGTCAATCTTTACAAAGATAAGATTGTTAAAATGGCAGGAACTATTAATAAATAATCTATTAGTGTTAACTAATAACTAGTAACTAAAAACTGTTACTAGTGGCGGACTACCACTGTGTGGCTAATTTGTAACTCTAGTAGCGTTTAATGTTCGTTGGTACTGTTCAGAATTATGATGTTGATGATGATGATATCAATGCTGATGGCAACGGCGTTGATGATGAACACAACGACGGATGACGATGCCCACGCCGAATTATGGTTATTTTCCGTTTGTGCTCAACAGGGAAAGAGTCATGGCTTCAAGGGTGCTTTCCCCACCATGTGGAACCCCCTGGCATTAATGGACTTCAACAACCTGTTCAAGAAGATGGACGAGATGGGGCTGGAGGTAGGTCATGGAGGAACCCCCTCCAGAGTCCTTTTATTGTTGCCAACCCTTCAGTGGTTTTACCTCCACGTCTCTCCCTCTGTGCGTTGCGGTTGCCAGATTCCCCGGGAGGCTCCTTGGAGGGCTCCTCATGCCGAGGAGTGGGACAAGATGAGCATGGAGACGCTCTTCAAGAAGCTCTGCTGGACCAGGTAGCGGCGGGCGTGACGTGGCCGCCTGGGCCCGGGAACCAGGGCTGCTCGATTATGGGGGGGGGAAAAAAAAATCAGAATCAGGAATGTTTTGGTCAATATTGTAATCATGATGATTCAAGCGATAGTTTTTTTTTGAGGTTGAAAACATGATGCCATTTTTCAGCATTTCTCTCCAAAAATGCACTTTGTGACTGAGAACTTTGAAAATTCCCCTTGAAAAAGTATACAAAATGTTCAAATGAAAAATGTTCTAATGTGACAATAATGTACAAATATATATATCCAACTGTTCGTTAATTTCAATAAGACCTTCAATGAATATCAAAAAAAAAAAAGGTTTCAACTCGATATTATTAGTTTCTTGATCATTTGGCGCTAAGATTGAAATTGCAATTGAAATTCAATTAATCGCACGGACCTAAGCGGGAACCTCCCAAACCCACTCTTAAGACCTCTGATCTCTGACCTCGTGGCAGGACAATCTCATGGTCGTAGTGTTTGCCTCAGAGTTGAAAAGGTCCTGGGTTTCAATCTCGGATGTCCAAAGCCTACAAGCGGAGCTTCGGACATGTCGAGATCGAACGCGGGTTCGTGTTCCTCCTGCTCCTTAAAGGAGACATATCATACCACCAGGTGCGAGTGTGATTAGCTGTACAAGACGTTTTGAAAATCGGCCTCTTCTGACATCACAAGTGGGCGTGTCCACCTAGATGTATGACGGAGAGATGAGCAACGTTTGCCGCAGTCCACTGGGAAGGCTGGTGGACCGATCCGTCCAGCACACATCTTGGTGGATCCGCCCACTTGTGATGTCAGGCTTGTCACACTCACGCCCGGTGGTATAACATGCCTCCTTTAACGACATGTCCGCGGAACCACGGTACGGCTCGTTTGCTGAATAAGCCAGACGCTCACAGACGGAGGGGCTGACCTTTGACCCCCTCCCTACCCCCCTCAGAACCGCCCTCCGGTTCGCCACGCTCTTCGTCAACGCCAACGTGACGTCGGAGCCCCACGAGGTGTCGGCCCTCTGGTTCCTCTGGTACATCAAGCAGTGTGGAGGCATCATGAGGATCTTCTCCACCACCAACGGAGGACAGGTGTGTGTATGAGTGTGTGTGTATGGGTGTGGGTGTGTGCATGCGCTTGGTGCCTGCCAGTGAGTGCATACACTTTGTTTTTGTTTGTGTCTTTTTCTCTGCCTGGATCCTATATGATGGATAGATAGATAGATAGATAGATAGATAGATAGATAGATAGATAGATGGACATCCCCCCCAACCCTCTTTAAATCCACACAGCATTACCCTAACAATGGCTGTCTTCTTGGCGCGCTGGGGAGGGGTCATTCTTCTGCAATACTTTAAAAGGCTGAGTGTTCCCGTTGCCATGACCACTGGTGAAAAGGGTGGTGGTGGTGGTGTGGGGGGGGGGGGGGGTTGTTGTGTGTTGGACGAGTAGATCATGTCAAGCATCCCGTGTCATTTCCTGTTAGGAAGAGTTTTGCTGGTTGAAACAAACAGGCACCACTCAATGTGGGAAAGCATTCAGATAACGTTCTCTGGCCCAGCAGGAGTTATGTATCTGTACATTGTAGTTATTGTTGTTTGCATGGAAACTATTTTCCTCTTATATTTTTAAATATGTAAAAGATGTATCTTTTTCAGAATAACAGGCTGGATTTTGGTCTATAGAGTGAGGCAGCACACACACACACACACACACACACACACACACACACACACACACACACACACACACACACACACACACACACACACACACACACACACACACACACACACACACACACACACACACACACACATCAACCAACCAACCAATCAGCTTCTCTTCCTGGCAGGAGAGGAAGTTTGTGGGGGGCTCCAGCCAGATCAGTGAAAACATGGCCAGAGAGCTGGGCGACCAGGTGCTTCTGCAGTCACCTGTCTGCAGCATCGACCAGAGCGGCGTCCTGGTGGCTGTGGAGACGGTGGACCATCGGACCTACATGGTGAGTGAGATAGAGCTAGGCATGGTGTTTATCATGCAGAGAGGGCACATCTCGTACCAGCCTCTAATGATCATAGTGGGACACCAAAGCAATAACAAAGCAGTCAGTTAGCAAATCATTTTCCTTATCCTTATTCATCCTTTGGTGACGTGCGGTTAATAATAACACGTTTTATTTGAAGCGCTTTTCAAGACACTGACCCTTTTGAAAACTATATACCAAAAGTTGAAAAAGATAAACAAAGGTGGTCTGGTTGAATCAAATTGAAGAAAGAAAAAAAAATCACAGAGTTCCACAGGCGTGGGGCAGCACTGATGCAGGCCTTGTGAGAGGCCGAGAATATTCGCACGCACGCGCGCACGCACGCACGCGCGCGGGCATAGGTTTAGTGTTAACGTTGAAACAAGGTCGCTCTCAAAGGCCTGTATTTAGAGTATGTTTTGCAGTAGTAGCAAGTAACAACACTGACCAACAGTGCTACATGGGCCTGTAGAAGCGAGGAGGCAGGAAGCCGGCCGGTCTGCTGGTAAGTAGCGTCACATGACTGTCACATCGATGTCAGCAGACCCCGACAAAGGAGTGAGGTCAGAGGTTGTCAGGATCAGGGTTGCAGAGGTTTTACACCATCTTGTCTTGTGAATAGCTGAATGAGCATTGTAATGGTCTCCTTGTGGCCGTCTTCAGCCAGCACACGTTTACATTATGTTTACATTGTCCTCTGCTGCCACCTAGGGGTCAAATTAATCCTTAAGAAATTATGTGGCTGACTCTGCATGGGTGTGTGTTTGTGTCTGTGTGTGTGTGTTTATATGTGTGTGTGTGTGGGTGTGGGTTTTTTTATATGTGTGTCTGTGTGTCTGTTTGTCTGTGCTTGTGTGTGGTTGCGTCTTCCTTCCAGAGTAATTATGTCATCGTGGCCACGCCCCCAGCCCTCAACCTGAAGATGCACTTTAACCCCGCGCTGCCGCCGCTCAGGAACCAGCTGATCAACCGCGTGCCCATGGGCTCGGTCATCAAGTGCATGGTGTATTACAAGGAGAACTTCTGGAGGAAGATGGGTAGGGATTAGGGGCTGGACCCTCCTGAATCAAACACTCACATACTGTGAACTGTGGAGTCGTCCAAGTGTGTTTCACACATAATAACGTGTGTGTGTGTGTGTGTGTGTGTGTGTGTGTGTGTGTGTGTGTGTGTGTGTGTGTGTGTGTGTGTGTGTGTGTGTGTGTGTGTGTGTGTGTGTGTGTGTGTGTGTGTGTGTGTGACTATGCCCAGGCTTCTGTGGCACCATGATCATTGAGGACGAAGAATGTCCCATTGGCCTCACACTGGACGACACCAAACCGGATGGGAGTGTCCCGGCTATTATGGGGTGAACACATTACAATCATTTAGTTTGGATCCTATAACTGCCGAGCCGTCTGTGTGCTGAGCAGCAGTCCAAGACATGGCGTGAGGAACAATGTTAGTTGAGTCTTATGCTTCTGTCTCTGACCTTTTCTCGTAGATTTATCCTCGCCCGCAAATGCAGGAAGCTATCAGTCCTGACCAAAGAAGAGAGGTAATGGGAAGACATGTTCCCACAATGCATCTCTGTTTGGTCTGTTTACTGCCTTGGTTATGAAAATGCTTGAGACTAGACTGTGTGGGTCTATACTGTTTTGGTCAAAACTGTTTTGGTTTAAACCGGGTGGGTCTAAACTAAACTTGGGTCTTATCCACTTGACTCTTAACCATTTGGGTCAAAACTTTGTGTGTATAAACCGTGTGGATCTAAACTGTTAAATCACTTGGGTCTAAACCATACATTTCTTAACTGTGTGAGAGTCAACAGCCTTTGTCTAAACTCTAAACCACATTGATCTAAACTGGGGGTCTAAACCATAATTTGTCTAAATTGTGTGGCTCTGAACAGCCTGTGTCTTAAGCCCTGTGTGTTTTGTGCAGGTTGAAGAGGATCTGCGAGCTCTACGCCAAAGTGCTGGGTTCAGATGAAGCTCTGCATGTGAGTTCATGAGAGACCTCGTATGAGCATTAAGGTAAAAAGTGACATACATGTGGCTGGGGCTTGATTTGTGTGTGTGTGTGTGTGTGTGTGTGTGTGTGTGTGTGTGTGTGTGTGTGTGTGTGTGTGTGTGTGTGTGTGTGTGTGTGTGTGTGTGTGTGTGTGTGTGTGTGTGTGTGTGTGTGTCATAGCCTATCCACTATGAGGAGAAGAACTGGTGTGAAGAACAGTACTCAGGGGGCTGCTACACTGCCTACTACCCACCCGGGATCCTCACTCAGTTTGGCCGGTAGGTCAAAGATTAAGTCTACTAGTAATTTGAGGTCCATGCACTGTGAAAATACCTGCTTTGAGGCAAACTTAGCTTGTCTCTGTATGAGCACATTTTGATTTTAGACCGTTAACCAAAGGAAACGGAATAGCGACATAGCGAGGGAGAGAGCAGAGAGGAAGAGAGAAAGAAAATCCAGCTCTATTGCTCTCTCTCTCTCACTCACTCACCCACCCACTCACTCACTCACTCACTCACTCACTCACTCACTCACTCACTCACTCACTCACTCACTCACTCACTCACTCACTCACTCACTCACTCACTCACTCACTCACTCACTCACTCACTCACTCACTCACTCACTCACTCACACACACACACACTGTATTTCAAGGGTTTGTCTTTTCTTTTGCGTTTTTTTCCACTGCAAGCGCTCAATGTTTTGCATGTGCTTCTTCCCAGGGTGCTGAGAGAGCCGGTGGACAGGCTGTTCTTTGCAGGCACAGAGACGGCCACGGAGTGGAGCGGATACATGGAAGGGGCCGTCCAGAGTGGGGAGAGAGCTGCCAGGGAGGTCAGCAGAGAAACGGACACCAAACACTGTTTTATTATACCATGAAAGGAGCCAGAATCTCCACCAGTCCCCACAACCAATCATAGCCTCGTGAGGCCGTCCTGATCTTTTGCGAGTTCACATTCTGTTGCTCTCTGCAAATCAGTCTGGCCCCGTTGAAAGCCTTTTCTATAAAGATAATAGGACCAATCAGTGGTTGGGCGAGGGATTTTGAGTTCATGTCAAAGCACTGAGGGCTGCAGTGAGCCAATTTAAAAACAATGGTGGCTCCCAAGGAAAGTGCTGAATTCGACTGAGTAAACAGAAAATGTTTGTCTAAGAAATAAACTGAATAGTGTTTAAAGATGGAAAGAAATCGGGGGATTGCTTCACTTTACTCCCAACTGGATTAATCTAGAGCGAGGAGAGAAACACACCACTCAGTGATGTAATCAGATTGGCAGGCTTTTAGGTAAGGCCGTGGCCATATTTGGATATAAATTGTGGTCCAACCAAGGCCAGACTGATGATCATCGTGAACCGCAAACTTTAATATCTGAATGGTCTCAAAAGTGAACACCGATTCCCCTTTATCCTCCGGTTTAATATGACATAAATCATGTTTTGTGTGTTTGATATATGATATGATGCTTGGATATATTTCAAAATAAAAATCTTCCATTGCAGATCTTGCACGCCATGGGTAAAATCCCCCAGAATCAAATCTGGCAAGCGGAGCCTGAGTCTTTGGTAAGGTGCCAGTTCTTTTGTGTATTGAACACAAGCACAAATCGTAAATCGTCAAAACGGAAAAACAGAAAAAATATAAATAAAGCAGCTTCTTAATCGATCTCCCACAGGACGTCGTCCCCCGCCCATTCGAAGAGACCTTCGTGGAGCGCCACATGCCTTCAGTGGGCGGCTTCCTGAAGTTCCTGGGATTCACCGCCTTCCTGTCTGTTGCCACGGCAGCGGGCCTGATGGCCTATAAGAAGGGGCTCGGCCCCCGACGTTAAGGCGGCTCAGGCTCCTGCTCCTTCACTTCCTCGTCTCACGCCCCTGGATGTGCCGGCGAGGGGTGCACCTCAACCGACGCCGTACCCCGTCCCGTACCTCTACCGTGCTTCTTTGGTTGTGGGCTGCGCTGCGAAATAAAGGAGTGACGTATGTAAAGGGTGTCAGGGCATCGGTTGAGACTCACCCCACGTGTCGCTTGGAGAGAGACTGTTCCACCCGTATCACCACACTGATCTGTCATCGCCCTAGTGGCTGTCTATCCACGATGGAGAGGGAAGAGAGAGGAAGGACACAGAGAGAAAGAGGGAGAGGTTGGGAAAGGGGAGGGACGGAGACAGAGAGGGGAGGAGGAGCAAGTAGGGATCCAAAAAAGGGATTGAGGAGCTGAAGAGAACCGTTGCCATGGAAACTACTGATTTTAAGAAAATTCCAATCACCTTTTTCGGATTGTCAATGGGAATCAGACATTCAAATGAGTTATTAAGGGAGCAGGGTGGGGGTGGGGTCCATTTAAGTTGTCACACATGGCCAATGCATTCACAGTGTAGCTGGGTAAGAGCGTGCGTTTATGTGCCACACTCATGTTGGGTGTACGTACACCTTTGAGCGCCTATGTGTGCGTGTGCATCCGCATGCGTGCCTATTTGGTGTTTGCCCTCATGCACACGTTGCGTCCGGATACCTGGGTGCTGATGCTAGGTGCTGATCCAAACAATAGTAGGTGGGCCAGGCAGGTTATGATAGACTAGAATGGTGCCAATGTTCAATACTAGATGACAGAGAGTTTCTTACTGTGGTTTGAATAATAGTAGTAGGCCACTAGTAAGCTGCTGTGGATGGTTACTATAGGAAGGTGCAAAACATCTTAAAGCATTTGAATGTATGTTCTGCACACTAAATGAGACCATGTGCTTCATTTAGTTATTGGGCTTTGATTTTATTGCGGGTTTTTTTTGTTCAATGCTCATCAGATATGAGATATATGCATTGATGAGACGTCACATTAATTGGTTTAGGTTTAGAATGACCCCAATTGTATGTGCGTCATAAACAAGTTGTGTTACATTGCGTGACACAATGACAGTAGTTCACCTCTTGGCTGATGCTCTCATCCTTGTCTCTGTATCTCCTATGGGTCTGGAGTTTAAAAAGAATCTGCAGGTTTTTTTTCACTTATTGCCCAATCAAAATTATTATTTTTCCTCCATTTTTCTCTTTTGGGAAATAAAATATAAATGCCTGAGACAGAGAATAAATTGACAAAAAAATAGGTGGTTATCACTGAAGTAGACCCAAAAAACAATTCTTTTTTTCAGCTTTTTAATGAACATATAACTTCCAATGATGAGATGTCTTGTAATTTTTGTTCAATCCTTTTTAATCCTTTTATTATATTTCTTTGTTGAAAAGCAAAATGGAAAATTGATCTTGTCAAATGCAACTCCTCAATATAAATATATATATATATATATATATATATATATATATTCAACTGCTGTGCGTTTATAAAGCAACAGTTTTAAGTTCGAAGAGTTTTAATGTAAGTCAACTGTGTGTGTGTGTGTGTGTCAGTGTGTGTGTGTGTGTGTGTGTGTGTGTGTTTGGGTGTGTCGACGCGCACATTTGTGTCTACGTGCATTGAAGGGATCATGTGTGGTGTAATCCCCAAAGAAAGATTTATATAGTGGGTGTAGTAGCTGTGCCTTAATTGAAGTCGTGGTGTTGTGTCCCTTTCTCTGAAGTGCCTGTGTATCCTCAGCCCACCCGAAACCCTTCCTTTAATGGAGGTGACACGTCCGATCAACCTGTTATTTGATGATGAAATACCAAGATGAACAAAATAACAACCTTTAGTTCATGCAGGTTAGGTTTTAGTATCCGTTCTGTTCCGCTGGTCTTTGTTATTCACCTGAGCAGGTAAATTGTTGCATCATGGACCTAAGGACACTCGCCTCCATTTAAGCAAACGTGTGTGCGTTTCTGTATTGTTGTGATCCATATGCTCAATGCCATTACCAATCCCTAGTGGTACTTTGTATTATCCCTCTCGTTCGCCTTTTGGTTCGCCAAGGCGGACTAGGGGCTCCGGGTTGAACTCCAGGATCACCATTGAAGGTCCATATTTACTGAAAGGAATGAATACCAATAACACAAACGCTAATCAAACTATTGATCCTTATCTGACGCTCTTTCTAGATTGCATTAGCATTCAGATCCATGTTTTCTGTCCTTGGTAACTCTTCCAACTCTGGGCAAACAAACCGTGCCTCTTGAAACGGATGCTTTGATGTCATTGTATATTATTACTCCTTCACAACCCCGAATCAACCTGCAAAGTTCCAACAGTCCAATAAATCTTTACCCGTACTGCGCCGATACCTGTTTTGATCTATTGATTCATGGGGAGAAGGGATATCAAAAGCCAATGTTCCGGCCGGGCTACCATGGTTATCTGTATGAATAGAAGCAGTGTGCTGCTAATGCAAACAGAAGGACCAGGCTAGACATCAATTGCTTGGGGTAAGAGGGCCTCTCTTATCTCGCTGGGGCCCGATGATGTTATTAAGACAGATGGCTCAGCATTCTCATTATAATCACATCAAGTATCATCTCACTGTCATTTTCAAAGAAACCCTGCTTTGATCTACACCGGGAATATAGTGTTTGTGAGTGTGTGCGCGTGTGTTTGTGTGTGTGTATGTGTTTTAGTGAGCAATGACGGGCTCTTGCGAGGTAACCATACTCGTAATCAGGCATTTGTTCTGAAACCAATGCATTGAGACATAAAATCCACTAATTAATTAAAGCTCCAAACTTTGAGGAAAAACACCATTGGCCCTTGAGACCATGTATTCATTTGACGTTATCAATTCTAACTGCAGTAATAATACCGACCACTAGAGGACTCCTCATACCTTCAAATAAGACCGTCAAGAGACTAGAGTTGACTAGACATTCATCTTTGCTCACAAGCTAAACATACAGCAACCTCAGCGTACACATACTGAACACATTCATTAGCACATGCTAGTGTGAGTGTGTGTGCGCGTGTGTGCGTGCCTGCTCGTGTGTGTGTCTAAGTGGGCGAGTTGTTAGTGTTCCATAAATCCTGGCCAGGACTGTTGGTGTGTGGCAGTGTCGTCTCTGGTCGAATGGCTGCTCGAGCTGTTGGTGGACATATGGTACTGATGTCAGCCCCGCCGCGGCGCCGCCCCAGCGTCGCCCCAGCAGCGGGCTGTGATAGCCAGAGGCCTTGCGCCATAGCAGATTGACACATCAGGCTTAGTCACGGAGACCCGTCTCCACCACCGCACCACACTCACAACAACACTCCTACAGCATATGCTGCCTAGTCTGGGGACAGGTTGTATAACAGCTCTGTTTGTGTGTGGGTGCCGACAATCGGGAGTCCCCATTGACAAATCTTAATGTGTGTTGTGTGCTGTGTTTGGAATATCGCAGGACACCACACACAATACGATCAAAACTGTTAAATCACAGATTTTTTATCTTCATGTGTGGGGTCTCTCACAGATAAAAAATCGGTTGAGATTTATAAAATCTTTATGTGTGTGGCAGGCTTTAGAGACAGAGAGTTAGAGACAGAGAGCGCGCGCTACACAGCAGGTTAGATTTAAAAGCCGCGTTAATGGCAATGTTTGGGTTTTATTTATTGTTCGCTGTGTTGGCACCAGTTATTATTCATCGTCGTCAAGTATTTATTTATTTAACTATCCCCCCCCACACACACACACACGCACACACAGAAACATACACACACCTCTATGACAACAACGTGTATGTGTTATTAGGACTGGGTGGAGGTCGGCTCTCAGCCTGGTTTCAGCTTGGCTCTGATATGAAATGTGACACGGTCGCTTTGCCTCCTAATCCGTCACTCCGTGGATTAGATTCAAATGGCAGCGTGGAGTACAGCGCCGAGGGGGTTTAGGGGACAGCAGGGGGGACAGTATGGAAAGCCAAGAAGGCCACAAACTGGCCCTAGAATGGCGTGGTAAAAGGGCTAAACTGCACGGAAACCGTACGGAATCCATGCGGTTTATCCCTTTTACCGCGCCATTCTAGGGCCAGTTTGTGGCCTTCTTGGCTTTCCATAGGACAGCGGAGGGGATGGAAGTGGTTGGGTGCGCTAACCCTACCTGTTTCGCACACCCCCTCAACCAAGCCAGACTCCCCGCCACACAGTCACCTTCAATATCCTGGTCAATTCAGTCGCTGTTTGGGATTAAAAGAAAGAAAATCACTCATCAAATCCCATTTTTAGAGCCACATCGATATGCTGCTGTTGAAATGGAAGGAATGCAACCACATTATAGATTAGATTAGAATCAACAATATCATTATTATGGTGACAAATCCAATGAAATGTAGTATGAAATTAAATTAAACTAATGTGTAAATAATGAATGAATGAAATTAATGATAGAGCTGCAATAATGGTCATTCGGAAAGCCTGGGCCTCAAGGCAACCAAAAGCTGGGAAAGTGGAGCGGTTTTCCCAGAATGTTAGGGAGCATTTAAAACATGAAGTGAAAAAATGAAAGCCATTCCGACCGCTTGATCACAGGCTGAACATTTCAGGCTGACAAAGAATGGTCAGGATCTGAAGCCGACTCTCGATTTGCTATGCAACCCCAACCCAGAGAACTAACTAATGAGGCCGGGTCGGTTAGCGGAACTGCTAAAAACAACATGGCACGACTTTCAATTAGCCGTCATTGGACGCCAACGTTACTTTAGAGTCTATCTGTAACCTTTGATGCTATCCATCAGCGGCAGGGTCCAGCCCGAGACACTGTCTGCGTTTTGGCACTAGCCTCCTCCATCAGCGGCTATTTATCGCTTCTGCTTTATCATTGTCCTTGGCATGCTGGTAGCTTTTACAAAAGAATTCTATTACGAGAGACCGCGACTTGACATTGCGCGCATCTTCGCTCTCTTGTTAGGCCGCAGCTTCCTGTGGTCGACGTAAAGAAACAAGCTCACCTTTTGTTGTGTCGGACATATCTTCTCTCTTTCATATTGTCTACCACGACAGTGTCGCTATTGAAATTATGTTTATACGGGCCCTCATGCCTTTATAGATAGCGACTAAGAAGGGGGTGAAAGTAGCTTCAAAGCGAGAGGGAACTACAAGTGGCGTTCCACAGAGGTCAAATATCAAAGCGTTCTTTTTTCTGTCTGGAGTTTCCCCGGCGAGTTCTTCCGCTACACGTAGCCTGATTTTTATCGTCTATTTTTAGCCCATTCTAGAGGTCTTTACCGCGCGGTTTCATCTGCCCGTGCCGGCCCATTAGCCTCCCGATGGCACCTGGTGACATTGACGGAGCGTCAAAGAGGATGCCGTCTGAAGCCCAGGCATCACAGCCGGGGGTAATGATGTACATCGCTCATTGCTCTGTCGGCTGAACCGTGGACAGAAGGCAGGCTACAGATGAAGATCGCCGATAGCCAGGCGGGGAAAAGCAGGTGAGTGGGTGTGTGTAGCGACAGCGTTGGGGAGGGTCGGGTGATGAGGGAGGGAGGTATTGAAGACCCCTGTGTCCGAGGCGTGGGCCTTCCGTTACCGTCGGTAGAAAGTCGGTACGAGAAGAGACACTGACCCACCGACTGTTATTCAGGGTCTGACTGAAAGACCCCCGACAAACACGGTAAGAGAGTTGGGGACACACACACACACACACACACACACACACACACACACACACACACACACACACACACACACACACACACACACACACACACACACACACACACGCACACACACACACCAAAACACACACAAAATAAAACACTCATTAAAAAGCATAGACACACGCACACACAAACACACACACACACACACACACACACACACACACACACACACACACACACACACACACACACACACACACACACACACACACACACACACACACACAATAATACACAAATTCTATACACACACTACCTTTTATACTCAGATGAATACATGCACACACACACACAACACATACGCACACACACACATAAACGCACTGGCGCACACACACACTTACAATGCGCCAAAGGACTTTGTGCACTCGTGCAGTGCAGGATGATATCCAGCATGCGTTGCCATCTCTCTGGAGGGAACGGAAGGGCTTTACCCCGATGGAGAAGGAGAGAGTAGTAATCAAAGTGAATTACACTTGGATAAGAGTTTTAATTCCAGCCGGGCAGTATCGCTCTCTCTCTCTCTCTCTCTCTCTCTCTCTCTCTCTCTCTCTCTCTTCTCTTCTCTCGCTCTTCTCTTCTCTCTCTCTCTCTCTCTCTCCTCTCATTCTCGTGCAGTCTCTTCTCTCTCTCTCTCTCTCTCTCCCTCCTTCTATCACTCTCTCGCTAGCCTTGAAGGCCCAATCCGTCATGGGGATGAAGTAATAAATAATGGTAAATAATAAATCTTTCCTGGGCCTCAGAGGGTGGAAGGGGAGGGAGGGAGGGAGGGAGAGGGAGGGAGAGAGAGAGAGAGAGAGAGAGAGAGAGAGAGAGAGAGAGAGAGAGAGAGAGAGAGAGAGAGAGAGGGAGAGAGGAGAGAGGGAGAGAGGAGAGAGAGAGGAGAGAGAGAGAGAGAGAGAGAGAGAGAGAGAGAGAGAGAGAGAGAGAGAGAGAGAGGGATGGCTGGTGATGGTGGATCCCTGCAAGTTTTAATTGGAGTAGAATGACTGCAGTGTAAACAGATCTTGAAACAAAGGCACTCTCCCTCTCCCTCTATCTCCCTTTCTCTATTTACCTCTCTCTATTTACTGTATCTTCCTGTGTCCCACTTTTCTATATTCCTTATCCCTCTCTCTCTTTCTCTCTCTCCCTCTCACGCTCTCGCTCTCTCTCTCCTTCCCTTTCCCTTCCTCTCAAACACTGGTCACTCTATTCTCCATTTATACTGTAAATCTATCTTTCTTACTCATACACTCTGCCTGCCTTTTTTTTATTATCTCATTACCTACTTCCTCCGCTCTCTCTGCTCGATAATGGGACGTTTCTTCCCATGTCCTATCCAGGTAAATAAATGATCCATTACAGCGGT
>OLKM01002702.1:0-10000 GCA_900291075.1 Melanogrammus aeglefinus | reverse complement strand
CCAGAGCAGTGATTATTGGCCCGGGGAGTGGAGTGGTGAGATGTGGATGAGGTCATCCTACCGGCTCCACTGCCTCCTGTCACAGTACTGCAGGTGAATACCGCAAAGCTGCAGGGTAAAGAGCATCAGCTGGGCCAACATGGGACTCCTCCCAAAGCTGTCCCTGGAGCCCATAGAGCTGTAGAGACCCACTGCCAGCGCCCAACCACGACACAGTGCTTATCTGTCCTTGCTAGGAAGCTGTTTATGTAAAGACAACAGACCACCAGCTGTAGCACTCCCAAGGCAAAGGGCCAGACGGAGCAGGTTATTTTATTTTTAAGTCTAAAGTGTGTAAGCTCTTTGGTAGAAACTTAGGAAAGCGAGGATCGTCGTTGAAAAAAAATGAAACCCGACAGAAATCAGCGCTCTCGGTGGTTGTACAATGGATAAATATGAGACGCCCACCCCTTAGGGCTTGACTGTTCCATTAACAGCTCACTTCCACGCCATCCTAAACCAAGCCAGCGGATCATGACATCTAATAACTCTGGGATTCACAAGACTGTCAAACGATAATTAGTTCTCAAACCAAGTTGTGTCTCGTCTCTCTTTTAGTTGCCTGGATTCAAGGAACTTATGCATGCATATGAAGACAGTAGAGTCAAGGGGAAACATACAAATATAGACACAAATAAAGACACACACGGTACAGAACGCACAGACAGCAATAGAGCTAGAATGTCTTTCTCTATTGCTGTCGATTCTTAAATGTCAGAACACCAGAAAAACACATTCATACAGACGCGCGCACACACACACACACACACACACACACACACACACACACACACACACACACACACACACACACACACACACACACACACACACACACACACACACACACACACAAACACACAAACACACACACAAACACACAGTGGATTGTGTGACATCTGCTTGCGGTTTAGAAATAGAAGCCCAGAACCTAGCATCAGAGAAATCTCCTAAGGACTGCTGTCAGGGCGCATCAGCACCCAGGGCTGCACACACACACACACACACACACACACACACACACACACACACACACACACACACACACACACACTCACACACACACACACACACACACACACACACACACACACACACACACACACACACACACACACACACACACACACACACACACACACACACACACACACACACACACACACACACACACACACCACCCACACACACACACACACACACACACACACACACACACACACACACACACACACACACACACACACACACACACACACACACACACACACACACACACACACAACCACAAAAACACACAAAATCATACACCCACACATGCACGCATACACTCAGCACTTCTCCCTCCTCTGTGTCTGTGTCTCAGACGGCCCCTGGAAATGCGGTGAAGCAGTGCAGCTCCGTGCGGTCCGTTCCTGTCTACGGTGGTGGCAGCATCAGCAGCAGCACTCTGTAGCCCTTTACAGCGTGGCAGTGGCGGTCCACAGGCTGCTCCCCTGACTGAGCCCCTCAGTTCACTCACCGTGCTGACACGGACTCAGCGGAGGTACACGCACAACACACACGAAGCGCCTGCATGCACGCACGCACGCACACTCACACACACACACACACACACACACACACACACACACACACACACACACACACACACACACACACACACACACACACACACACACACACACACACACACACACACACACACACACACACACACACACACACACACACACACAAACACACACAGTTTAGTGCTTGTGTGTTGGCTAGAACACACACAAATAGACCGCACACACGCATACACCCAAACATACACATTACATTAGAAAGATAGAATATCAGCCTTTGCGATTTTTCAGTAATTCACAGTGAGATAAAATGTTCCAGGTCCCATTACCTCTCTCGCTCTCTCTCTCTCTCTCTCTCTCTCTCTCTCTCTCTCTCTCTCTCTCTCTCTCTCTCTCTCTCTCTCTGTTTTCTTCATTAATCTAATTAGTCAGAAAGAAAGACCTCCCATTTTTTTCCTTCCTTTATCCCACAGGTCACGCACATATTGTCAGACTCTCTTTATCCAATCCTCTCCCTTTGCATCTGCTATCCTTTTCTCTTTAGTTCTTACCAAACCTTAAGCCCTTTCAGTTGTTTGTCTGTGTTCTTACTCAGTTAGAGAGTTGCGCCATATCCCTTCCGAAGTTTATATTCTCTCTGATTCAATCGAGGCAATTGTGCAAGACCAAATAAAGTGTGTTTGTCTCCATGTCTGTGTGTATGTGTGCGTTAGTGTGTGTGTCTGTGTGTGTGTGTGTGTGTGTGTGTGTGTGTGTGTGTGTGTGTGTGTGTGTGTGTGTGTGTGTGTGTGTGTGTGTGTGTGTGTGTTTGTCAGTGTGTGTTTAAACATATACACATGTGTATGTGACATGAAAAATCTCCATGCACAACAATGAATTACAGACTCTCATTGGTAAACACGGCGTCATTCTGACATCACAAATGACAAGCCATGCTCCCCCTTTATAAATGCATTTAGGGGGGGGGGGAGGTGGTGTCGGTGGGTGGGACGAGGTGTGGCGGTGGTGGAGAAGGGGGTGGGGGGGGGGGGGGGGGGCAGCCTTTGCACAGCTAATTGTGTCTTCACGGTCGAGCGGATAGAGTGAGCATTTTTCTCAGTTTCCTGAAGTAGCCTCTCTCTCTCTCTAACCGTCCATTAAAAATGTGTCCATAACATTCCTTCAGCGTGCATTTCAATTGTCTGTTGCAGAGCCCTGTGGGGCCGAATAAAATTGAACAAGCAGGAAAACAGTAATTTCTCTGGGCATGCATAGAGTTCCGTATTTTGGGGGGCGCGACTTCAATATTTTGACATTTGAAGCATAAATAATGTACAAGCACATACACAATGCATGGATAAGAATGCAGGGATGAGTGATCTGATAGCTTGCTTGCTGTCATTTCCATCTCTCTGTGTCTCTACGTTCCTTCTGTTTCCCTGTCTCCCTTGGACGCAAATGGAGTTCTGAGGAACTCAAGCTGTTGCAGTGACTCACTGCAAAAACAGGGCCCCATAAGGCTTAGTCATTCTAAACTAAACGTGACACAAGTGGATGACCTCAACAGCGGACTGTTTAACCATCACAATGTCCTCAACAGTCTGCTCCCCTCCCCCCCCCCCCCCTGGAGACAGGCACACCTGCTGTGGCAGTGTGGCGCTTTGAATCCATCAGCCACAGACGGGAGGAGGTATTGAGGTCAAAAATGAGTCAATATCCTGACCCGGTGTTTGTTTGTTTGTTTTTATGTGGCCATGCGTGACGACGTTTATACTGGACTCACACGAGAGAGGTATAGAGCTGGGCAGAAGCTCAGAGATAACAGGCAGCTGGCGAGAAGATCCATTAGGGACGTCCTTTAGATTGTATTGCCTGATGTCCTTTAGATTGTATGCCATTCATCTCGTACCGGCTCCTCTACCTGTCTCTGCTATGCCGACACGACTGACACACACACACACACACACGCACGCACACACACACACACACACACACACACACACACACACACACACACACACACACACACACACACACACACACACACACACACACACACACACACACACACACACACACACACAGACACACACACACACACACACACACACACACAAACACACACACACGGATGTCCTCTGCATCTGCAAAGAAGCACCACTACTCTCTCACACACACACACACACACACAAGCACATGCATGCACAAACACAGATAAAACCCAAACATGTACAGTCATCGCACACATACAGGCATGCTTAAGCCACACCACGACAACACACTAACGACACACATAACACAGCACATCACACACACACACACACACACACACACACACACACATCGCCGAGCACGACGAGAGACACATGACACACACACCACCACCACACACATACATCCACAGACACCAAGGCACCACACACATAGCACAGAGACATCTGCAGACACACACAGCAGCAGTCACACAAACACCACACACACGGATGTCCTCACTGGATCTGCAAAGAAGCACCACTACCTCCTCTCCTCTTCCCCCGTCCTCCTAGATCCCCCCCCCCTCTCTCTCTCTCTCTCCTCCCCCTCCCTCTCTCTCTCTCTCTCTCCCTCTCTCTCTCTCTCTCTCTCTCTCTCTCTCTCTCTCTCTCTCTCTCTCTCTCTCTCGCTCTATCAACCTTTTGCCATCCATCAAACAAATCTTATGCAAAAAGTTGCAAAACACGTACACAGAAAAACCAAACACACACTTAGGCAGACAAACACAGACACACACATACGCACATTCACATACACAAACACACACACACACACACACACACCCACATATACATATAAACACTGCTTGGCTGTCAATCATTTCTCTGTCATCCCTTATGTTATCCTTCCGAGCTGTCCATGAAGATTATCAACCCCCACTGCATGCTAACTGCTATTGATTCATCCTGCGTTAATGACATCAGACACAGCCGCTGGTGTTGGATGGAGGAGTGCTGGAGTGGTGTTGGTGCTGGGTCTGGTGCTGGTGGTGGTGTTTTTATTTGTACATACCAAGCCTAGATTTAATGATCTCTGCCTGTGCGTTTCTGTTTACCCCTGGGAACCGATGGCGTACAATTAGCCGCCACTGGCTAGAGGAACATTGACTTGATGATCTGCTTGTTAGTTTTTTTTTCTATTGGGCTTGTCCTTAATAGGCCCATCCAGTCAATGAGGAACTTGTTGGAACATTGAAAGGCTGTCTTCCCCCTCGCCACATTAAGAGCGCGTACTCGTTCACTGGTTCGTTTTTTTTCCTTCTGGAAGTAGCACAACATTGTTTTCCTTAGCCTGTCTGTTAGTAGGTCGGCGTACGTGTTAAGGGCACATTACAATTCCACATGAAAAAGATAAAAGGTTAACAGGAATGGAGAGTAGGATAAAGCATAAAAGATCTGAAGAAAAATAACAAGTGGCTTCGAGTGGCTTTGTGTGTGTGTGTGTGTGTGTGTGTGTGTGTGTGTGTGTGTGTGTGTGTGTGTGTGTGTGTGTGTGTGTGTGTGTGTGTGTGTGTGTGTGTGTGTGTGTGTGTGTGTGTGTGTGTGGTGTGTGTGTGTGTGTGTGTCGTGTGTGTGTGTGTGTGTTTGCGGGGGGGCTTGTATGCTGTGTAATGATATATCAAACCAACAGTACACAATATTAAGGCAAGTGGTCTTCGCAAGAGTAAAGAAATTTGCCCAAACAATATAAATCTCAGCCAACAAAATACACAGAACCCCAATGTGGTGTCATTAAACAAGATGATGCATCGACGTGCAACACTTGTTTCCTACGGCTTCCCAGTGGGGAGATACAGTTTTATCTTCTTCTGAGAAATGAACAAAGTTTTGTCTGCTTTGCTTTATACTCAGCCAGGGGCTGACAAAGAAAAAAAAGAGGTGAAATATTTTCATAAAGGTTTTTATTCACTGAAATGTGCGTCGAGAAGTTTAATTCCCCAAGCCAGTGTTTTAGCTAAGGACCTTGACCAGAGCGGCAAGACACTGGTTCATGTTGTACACAGATGTCCTACAGAAATGACAAAAAAAGTTTGCGTCAATATAATCCATCCGGTAATTGGATTAATATCTTTTGTATTTATAGAGCCCCTCCTTTCAGTACAAGTAAATAAGGAACATTTCCCCATCACAAATTATACCTATTGTATTGTTAAGAAAGGATACGTTATGCCCATTGCTTCGTTCCAGCCACAACACCTTCTTCTTGTAATAACATTGCGCCTCCCCTCCATGTTACCACTATGTTCCTGGTGTGAGCGTGTTTGGTTGCTGTTTATTTGACATTCGTTTTCTAGACTGTTGTGTCTGTTCTCCTAGTATCTGTAATGGAGGTCTGCCCCATCTTTGTTCCATACCTGCTTACGTTCTCTGGGAACACAAGGGATGATTGTCATACCTTCCATACAATATTTATACTCATAATGGTTTAATGAAATGTTATCTATTCAATAGGACTCCCGTACTTTGGAAAACTCTCAGTTTTCCTATGAATAAGAATAATTAAGACATGGCAACTAAATTAGGGAAACATCCCAGTTTTGATGAGCTGCATTGATGTGGATGTCTCCAGAAATACTATTTTCCTGAACACCTTACTGGAATCCCCCTACGCTCATTTCCAAATGAAGAAGGCTGCACAGAACATATCTGTCAATGTGTCAACAAATCAGTTGCCTGTACTGGGATGAATGGATCACCAGTTGAGAAAGAATCGTACCTGGACTGGCAGAATGAAAGATCATGTTTTTCAAAATGCACACTTGATGCAATGAGAGACCTTAAGACTCCACGACATATATTCTGCCAATTATGATCCCTTCCCCCTTTCCCTTGACAGAAAATGAGTCATAAAATGCCAGTACTTGTAAAGCAAATATTGCCAAACAGTCTAGTCTAAGGGAGAGACAAGGGTGTGCTGACAAATCGCAATCAAGAAGGTCCCCCTTATAATTCTCCTGAGAAGTACTGTTTGGCGGCTTATCTATTAATATCTGACCCTGATCCTACACAGCACAAGATTTTATTATGGTATATTGGATCACACATTCTATTTAATCAGTTTTAATGACTTCACTTGCCACCTCATTACCATACGCAGCCAAGCGGTTGCCAATGTATGATTTGATTTTGAGCCTAATCTCTACCAACAAAACTTCCACAAATGCAGTCCAGAAGTCAAAAGTGGGCTCACTATCTAACTCACTGCTCACTCAAGATAAGGGGGGGGAGAGAGAAGAAGGTTGGGAACACAGTGTTGGATCATTTTATTTTAGGTTTCAAAGCAACCTCAATATGCATGCTGTGTTCTCAGGACTTCAGTACAGACTGCATATTCGTACCTTTGGTTACAGTCAGTGTATACTTCATGGTAGGCAATCTCCCCTAAAATGTGTTTATCACCTCATTTTATCCGCTTAATATAAACACACCGTTGAGTTGCAAAAACATGTGATTTTACTTTGCTCATAGACAATACAATAGGTCATGATGCATTATTTAATTTAACATATTGATCGAAATAAGGCATTAGAATGTGTTACACATTTGTAATGAGGCTTTTTAGAGAAACATAGGGACATTCTAGGACATTCTTTATTCAACATCCATGATTCGGTTCCAATTGCGGGTTCCAATGGAGTTCATTCACAACTGAAAAGCCTTTAGAAAATAGTCCGTGTTTGTTTTGTTTTAAGCAATGTTTGCATGCAATTGTAGTTATTACAAATAATATTCAGGATTGGTATTTCATTCATTTGGTTTCCTCCTTTATCTGTGTTATGTAGTGTGGTTCCCTGCAAAATGCCCCAAAGTGAAACAATGAATTGGATCAATAAGTTGATATGACAAGGTTAAAGTGCGAGACCAGGTGACAAAACACAAGGTACACCTTCAGCCTCACGGAATCAGAATCACTTTTATTACATCTTATTTGTACAGTACACAATAGTACACATTCTTAGGCTTTTTCAGATAGTAAGTATGTGCAGTTACCCTCAGACCTTTGTATACCAGCAGACAATCTAAAGCCATCAGTTTGGTTCTGTACGATTTCCTGATTGGAAATTGTGGCTAAGAACATCTGGCTTCACACGCACACGCAACACGAACACGCGCCACACATGCCCCTTGTGTGAGTTGAGTGTGCTGGTTAGAGATAAGATAGATTTTTTTATCCTGTTGTCCTGTTTCTCTTATTCGTCTCCAAAATAGTGTTCAGAAACAAACGTGCTGTGATCAGAGACACGCGCGCGCCACACATGCTCCGGACCAAAAACATGTTATGATTAAGGCGTTTTAAAAAACGTCCTCAAGGTTCCCAATCTGCCTTCAACAAGAAAGCATTTTAACGAGCGAAAGACAAACAACAGCCTGGCTATCGTGACCTGTAGCTTATTTAATTTACGACAAATCCTCTCCTTAGAGAAAACATAAATAAAAGCAACACGATCGTCGTTCTGGGTTTTTCGAAATCTGCTTAATTATCCAAACGTCTCCTTAATTAGCCAATCGGCCGGCCGTACGTTTACCCCAAGTTTGGTTGCGCTGCATGTCAAACATTTGTTTATGTTTTGCCTTTTGGCTGGGATGACTATCATTTGAGCTTTGCCAAATGTTTTATAATTTTACCGATCAGGACGGCGCCTACCACACACTTCAGAACGATCAGGAACATGCTGCAAGATATATTTTTGTATCCTGTTTTCTGTTTTATTTAAAAATAAATTTGATATCATTTGCTTTTGTTGAGTTGAGTTCGGACCAACTCATTCACACCTCATCCCGAGTTTAGTAGTTTCACAACCTTTGCGCTCGCGCGTGCGTGTGGTGCCTGCGCGCGTATGCGTGCGTCCAGAGCGCTTTGATTTTACCCCGCGAGCGAGGCTGTGGCTCATTAAAAGTCAATAGAGAAACTGTGTTTAAAGTGAAGCCCCTACGTAGCGCCGTCACTCTGTCATTTTGGATCCAAAATTACAAGCGCCGATGGAAATCCTCGAGCTCCGCGCCGGAGCCAAAATGGAGGACGGTGGAACAGTTTCGTAACCACAGAGTGGGAGGAGCTTGACTCTCTGGAAGCTCGGATACAGCAGGACGAACAAACACAGGCAACCGTCGGGAAGTGTTCGGGCGGCAGCGAAGACCGAGAAAGCCACCTGAAATCTCACCCTGGGAGTCTACCTGAAGCCCTGCAAGAGTAGGGGGTTGTTCCAAACAATCGAAAACAAGCCAGTGCTACTCGGGATGTGAATCCCCGTGCGCCTACCTGGATTATTTTTGCCCTAGTCAAGCTTTATACACTACGGAAGCATTTTATCAGTGTTGCCCACACAACATTCAAGTCAGGTCGGGGAACCTCTGACAGGGACTGTTCTGGGGCAGACATGTGATGCGAGCGGTTACTATAATGTGTGTTTTGCAGTCGCACGGCTTGTTTTGAGGAGTAATCCATCGGGGAGATCGGTAAAGGTGGGGCCGAACCGGAGACGCCAAAGGGATTATTTTAACACGCGTTTAGCCTGGAAGCTCTCCTTCTCTCCCTCTCTCCCTCCCTCCCTCCCCTCACCCGTAGCGTTTCGGGGAAGTCGACGGGAGGCGGTATTTGGAAATTAGAAACGGTTGTTGTAACTCAGCGACTGCTCTCCTCCGGTTTTGCATTTCGGTGCCTCATAATTTGTGTGTCCACCGTCAGTGCTTGTGGCCTTTGTCTCCTGGTTGGAACATAAGGTTTGAGACGCGTATAATTGGGGATCATTTCCAGCCGACTCTGGACTGACTATGGCGGACAAGACCATTCTCTTTGAAGATGTGTTACGAGCTTGCGAGGTCATCGGAAAGTAAGTACCACTCTTTATGGTTCCATTTGTGTTTTTCTTTTTTTAATGTGTCCCGTTTTGTTTGATGTGTCGCTTTACAGTATGTGCCATTGGACGCGCGAGACCAGACGCGCAAATCGGACACGTGTGACGTGTGTCTGTGATACGGTCCTGCTCTATGTCACGGTCATGATGTCAGCTGTTGGCGCTTTTTTTTTCAGTGCATATAGTCAGATATCAAATATCTCATGGCTTATCAATTATTTATCAACGCTGTTAATCTTGACTTCTCCCAGCCATTTGTACGTTTGGTATATGTGTCTGCTTACTCCTGTTGGGCGTACATGGAAGTTGGTGGCACCGTGCAGAAATACAATCTAGTCTCATGAACACTTTGGATATGTGCATACTTTTCTGATCGTATACCTTACGGCAGAGGTCTGCGTTTGTCTAGGGTCTGGTGAAAACATTCATCAAGTGTCCACTCTTTTTGCTTGAAATAACACTTTGTCAAACTGAAACCTAATTACAACACAGTAGCACACTCCTTCTTCGAGGGCGTTTCCCC
>OLKM01002701.1:0-57560 GCA_900291075.1 Melanogrammus aeglefinus | reverse complement strand
GATTTACTTGTGGTATGATTTTGAATTTACTTGTTTTTAGCCTTTTATGCTTTCTTTTCCATTTGATTTAGTTTAATTTTAATGGGTACCAGAAAATACACTGAATTCTCTATTTATGTTGGTGATCTTTTAAACTGTTAGTAATGATCAAGAGGGAGGAATGTAGAAATGTTGGTGATTTTAGTGTCTCTCTTATTGTTCACATTGGCTAGTCTGGAACAGGCCAGGCCTCTCATACTGATACAAGTGTTATCCCCAACATTCTGCATTGTTATGTGTCAGGGTAGCGTCGCAACCAACCTGGGCCCTCCGGGAACATAGCCAGGGCCAGATACCTTATCAAGGCTGAGAGTGCGTCTTCACGTTTATTCATCTATCCCCTTTTTGTATTATACTCGCCCCAACCCTTTGGTGCGATGAGTAGAGGGTTTTTGACAGGCCCAAAAGGACAAGTCATCGACCACCGGGTCCACTATAGATTATTCAACCTAAGTCTGTATCTCGCTGTACATCCTGGAATAAACCATCTATTCAACCCTCTAATCCAACCTGTCAAGCTGCTTTGATTTCGACTTCAAGAATTACTACTACGACTGAAAATACACAACGCAGAGTCTGTCCGAACAGTTTAGAAATAAGCTGAAATCTAACAACCACAATTTAGGTTTATGGGTAGTGGGGTTTAGATTAGATAGATGGATAGATGGATAGATGGACAGACAGACAGACAGACAGACCCTTTAATAATAATAATAAATTTTATTTGTTGGCGCCTTTCAAGAACCCAAGGTCACCTTACATGTAAGAAATGAGACAAAAGACAGGTATAAATACAATAGCACATAGATGAATACATACAAAGAAAATACAGTGTGGCTAGAAACATAGATAAGGTGGATAAAATGGTTAGGGGACAGAGTGTTATTAGGGAGTAGGATAATTTAAAAAGGTTGTGCTCTGAGGTGGGGATGTGAAGGTGTCGATGGAGGATCCAGACGGTGCATATGTTGTAGTGGGAGTGAAATTCCAGAGTCTAGGTGCAGAAACAGCCTAAAAGCCCGGAGCACCAAGTGTGGTAGGTGAGAAAGAGGGGTGGAAAGCAGGGCGGCAGAATGAGAGGAACGGACAGTGAACGGGGTGGGATATAAGCGATGGAAGCAAATTGAGAAGATATTGCGGGGCGCCCTGGTTATTGCAGAGCTTTGAATGTTAGCACGAAGAGCTTGTAATGTATACGTTATGAAACGAGCGGAGCCAGGTAAAGGTTGCATGAGGACACAGGTGGTAATATTGATTCGAGGACTTAGTACGGGTGTATTCTGGCTTCGGGCGGTGTTTCTGCGAGTATTCAGTTTGTAGGCCGGTGGATGACGTTTTCTGTTAGGTAGACCCCTGAGAGAGGGAGTTTGCATAATTCCAAGCGGAAGTGACCAGGGCCCTCCATAACAGAGGATTTCGGTGGAGTGCTGGGCTGAGCGGGAGGGGCGGAGTTCTGGAGATATTGCGCGAGGTGGAAAAAGGCTGTGCGTGAGATGTTGTTTGATGTGGGATGTGTATGAGAGGGTACTGTCCCCAAACATAACACCAAGGCTCTTTAACTGCGGTTTGAAGTGGAGACCAGACAGCTCGTCTCAATGAGCAATACTGGGGTGTGTGGATTTGGAGAGTGATGTTTGGATCCGATGAGGAGGAATTCTCACTTTATTTGCCGTGAGTTTTTAACTCTTATTGTTTGACATCCAAGTTATTGATGGTTTGCAGGGCAGTCCCGACTAATGGCCCAGTAGGTCGGTGATATAGTGTCCGCGTTTCGTAGGTGATGTGTAAATTTGGGTTGTCGTCCAAGCATAGCGGTACGAGAACGTGGATAACCAAAGTGACGGAAGATATTGGCCCAAGAGGGAGATAGTAGATGGATGATGAAAAGTAGCGGGACCAAGAAGGACAGAAACGCTGCGGAACACCGTGGGAGGCAGTGGTGAGGGTGTATGAACTCCTGGAAATTTACTCCTTTGAATAACTGTGAACGCTCAGGACAGGTAGGAATGGAACCACTGAAGAGGAATACCAGAGACCCCAGTCGCCGGCCCAACACAATCCTAAGAGGATGGAGTGTTGAGATATTGTCGTCGAAGGCGGCAGCTGAGTCTAACAAGTATGAGGATGGTGAGTCATAGGTCAGAAGTCCGCTTGCATAAAGAAGGTCGTTTGTAATTTTGCAATGAGAGCTGTTTCTAGTGCTGTGATGTGGACGAAACCAGACTGGAAAAGGCTCATAAGAGGTTATTGATTGGATAGATGGTCTTCGGAGTTGGCTGCTACTGTACGTTCAATGATGAGTGTGAGATGAATGCTGGAGTTTTGAGGCATTAGGCGATAGTTATTTGTATGGTCAATACATCAATGAGGTATTGCAATCTGAGATACTTAAGTCAGTGTACATATATTTTGTTAAAGAAACGATAGGAATAGAATAGTGTCTAAAATAGCCCATATTGCGTGGATAAGCTATATGAGTTTGAAAGGTGGACAGAAGTTATAATGAAGACTTAGTTAAGTTAAAGACCTCATGGACAATGTAGGGAGTAGCAAACCCTGACGTGCAAAAACAAGTGAATGATTTACAACTTGTATGATGTATGGCCCATACCCCTTGTGTGGCACACAACCATAAAGCTAAACATTGACATCTATTTGAAATATCAAAAGTATCAAAAAACCCTGGAAACACCATTATGTTTGCAAATATCTGTCAAATGCTTACATAGGTATGCTAGCAATACTATTCTTGTTTCCTTTTTATTTTTTCCTTTCATAAAAGAAAAAATTGCCAAACCTTTCCATTCTACTCACCGGCCCTGAGGAACCACAACATTCAGATCAGCGTATTCCGGCGCCGTGCGTCAAACTGACCTGCGGACAACTTGGATCGGACCATAGCCATCTTAACGTTGTCGTGGCAACAGGAGTCCCTGTCCTCTGCCTAGAGTCCAGCTGTGGTGGTCTGCCGGACCACTAATCAAACTTATTTCCTCCACTTCGGTTCATGTTCCCGAGGCAGCGTAGCGCCAGGCCAGACAGACTTACCACTTGCTTGAGAAGTGCCAACAGGGAGCAAAGGTTGCCATGGCTACTCATTAACCACACGGTCACACTCTTATTTTACAACCTTGTGCTTTACAATGCAACCTATGAAGTAGGTCGCACATCTGGGTAGTGGGGGGGATGTTGTTCTGGTGCTGCACCAAACATACATTTTTTTTAGGGGATTTTGCCGACGCTTTTATCCAAAGCAACTTACAACCATTCATACACACATCCACACCGACAGCGGAGTCAACCACGCAGGGCGACAGCCAGCTCGTCAGGAGCTGTCAGGGTGAGGCGACATGCTCAGGGACACCTCGACACACCCTTAGGAGGAGCCGGGGATCGAACCAGTGACCTTCCGGTTACCAGTTGAGTCACTGTCGCCCCAGCATACGACAGACCTACGGAGTCGTGATCGAGATATGGGTCTGCCGCACGCAGCTCACCGTAGAACTGTGTTGACTCAGACAGTCCGTATCCATCGCTGTGGGGGAGCTGTCCCACGGCCTGGATCTCTGGGCCCCCCCACACGTTCATCCAGCGCGGTGATGGGGCTCAGATGGAGAATCTGGGAGGCTGGAGCCCTCGGCTGCGCCAGAAGTCCAACTCTGGCATGAAGGTCGGTTCATGTGTTGGTGTTGTTACAGGTAAGAACAAGTGAAGAGCAATAGTTTTACACCATTCTGAATCATCGTCGTTGACTTGGCAGGGATTTAAGACCCTACCCACCAATGTGAACAATAGATAATCTGATATAGCTCCATTTGTATATACATATAATATATAATGAGCGTTTGCCCAGGGATATGTTCCTTCCTCATATTAACATTAACTTATTGTGTGATGGAATATCAAATATTAATACAGTTGGACTCCCACGTCCCCTTACAAGTTTTATTATTCCCCACAAGCCGGCAGAAACTAAGGCAAAGCCAAGAGTGGTTGAGGTAAATCACGGCCTGAGACCAGTCAACGGTCTGAACCTTTTAATTAGCTCTGATTTCCCCAGGGCCCTGCGGCAGCACGCAGGGAGGCCCTCGGTCAACCCACACAGCAGTCACAGCCAGCGGCCCTTACCGTGGAGCTGGCCCCGGAGTCTGGTCACCACACAATCCTGGGCTGCTCCTGATGTATCCGGTCCGTGTGCTGTAAGCACCGTCGATGTTCACTAATGTACAATACATCAGCCAGGGTTCTGGTTCTCCGGTGGGACAGTGTGTATCCCAGCATGGGGTCAGAGAAGAGAGAGAGAGAGAGAGAGAGAGGAGAAGAGAGAGAGAGAGAGAGAGAGAGAGAGAGAGAGAGAGAGAGAGAGAGAGAAGAGAGAAGAGAGAGAGAAGAGAGAGAGAGAGAGAGAGAAGAGAGAGAGAGAGAGAGAAGAGAGAGGGAGAGAGAGAGGAGAGAGAGAGAGGACTGTTGGTGGGGAGGGTGGTTATTAATTAAACTGTCACATTCCACATCATGCACAGACCCTACACTGACCCCCCGCCCCCAGGCACCCCTCTTATCTCGCCAGAGGGATGAATCTGCTTGGGAATTCTCTCCTACAATCCTGGAATCCCTCCCACTCACACTAACCATGACATACCAATATGAGAAAGATGACGCACATACACCACACACACAACCACACACACCACACACACACACACACACACACACACACACACACCACACCACACACACACCACCACACACACACACACACACACACACACCACACACACACAAAACAAGCATTTAAGTACATCTACGCACAACATTTGCATAAATCATTTGTCCCCAGTGGATGCACTGGTCATGTTAGGAGTAAACCTACTGAGGGGATTTTCGGCTAACACACAGATTAGAGGAGACCACGTTAAACACGTCCACCACTGCGGTCAGGCTTTCTGAGAGGCCTATATACATTTTGGTAATCATTAGCATCCGCCCTTGAGCTGATCAAAGCTTTCTTCTCATGACCTTGTGGAGGACCGCTACTCACCGATGTGCCAGCGACTGTGGTGCCTTCTGTCGAGGGCCGCTTTGTCTCTGTGCAGGTAGAAAATACATTTATTTCTAACCCAAATTGCAAATTGGTCAATTCTTAGAGGGTGAGACTCTTTAATGTCACAAACAACAAAGAGCTTTAATGATTGATTGGTGTGTTGCCTCCATTTCTGAAGAGGGCCTTTGAGTCAACAGTCCCTCTGAAATATAACAGAAACCTTTGCCATTGGGCTGCTGTCTGTTTGTGGACTGTCGGCAGTGTGTGTAAGGAGCCCGCTGGAGTCTCACAGATCACCAGATCGGATGAACAGGCAAACTCCAATGTGTTATTACCTTTAAAAGAGGCCTGTTTTTCTCTTACGGCCTCGTTTGGTTATCGATTAGTACGGGATGATGTCTTAAAATTAATAGGTTTAAAAAAGAGAAAATAAGACTGCAACATTATGGGGTTACATTTAATCTACATAGTATACATTTGAAACTATTGATATGATTGATTGTTAGTGTTTCAGATGTTTTTGTTTGGAACTAGGGGAGCAAACACGATGTTCAATTCTGTCTTCAAGCAATAAAGCGAGATCCTCTTGGCGGCCAGATCACCGTTCACCCACAAGAAAGGTGCTGGCACATGCACACACATGCATTACGCAAACACATACATCCATCTCTCCCACAGACACTCACATGCACACACGAACGCGCACACACACACACGCACGCACACATGCACGCATGCACGCACGGACGCACACATACACACAGTCACACACACACTCATGATGCATAAACACACATAGACACACACATCCAAACACACACAAACACACACACACACACACTCACCATGCATACACACACATGCACACACAAACACACACAACACAACACACACACACACACACACACACACACACACACACACACACACACACACACACACACACACACACACACACACACACACACACACTCACTCACCATGTACACACACACACACACACAAACACAACACACAAGCACAAGCACACACACCAGTAATTGGTATTATCTTCAATGTGACAAGAGCTGGTGAATGGAGTGATAAGACAGATAGGACCAAGGAAGTTTATGTTAACGTGAGGAAAAACAGAGACGTGGGTCGTTAAGATGCTCTACTGCTAATTTAAGACTCCAGTGTAAACAGGTCTCAACAGTAAAGACTGCCTCCTTGGGGAAATTGTTTTATGGGATCAATTAAAATCCTCTAAATGGTTTTAACTGACTTTCGTCACTTACACTGTTTATTTTCATGTTTCATTTTGACTGTTCGATCATTGTATAAAAGTGAATATATATTGAATCCTGTATATATTCACATATTCTTGCTATTGAACATGTAGCATAAACATGAAATGTTTGTAAATTGAACATCCTATTTTACTATCAGATGTAATATAAAACTCTTCAAAGTGGTTCAGAGAGTTTATGTTTGAAACCAACACATCTTCAATACAAGTACAGAATAGATACATGGTACACTGGCAATGTATTAGTAAGGTGCAAAAAAACAACAGCAAAAATCGATTTTTATATCAAATATTTGGATTCTAATTTACTGTAAAAAATATACTACAGTACATTCTTAACCAGAAAATACAATCAATAATGTCGATGAACCAAATGCTTTCCTTCCTAAAGGATTATTGAATCCTGCTTAGCCTTCTGGGTACCTCTTAGTTTCCATTTATACAGTACAGAACAAAACAAACAAAAACACTAAAAAGGCCGAAACGTTTCCACACTCTCTGATGACCTCACAACACTTCTGTCGTCCTTGTGTCGATTCTTTTCAGCACCATTGATAAAGAAGGCTGCTAGAAGTCATGTGTTAAAAAATAAATACCTATAATCTGCTTTGTGATCAAATATGGTCCAATAAAATCCTATTCCTCCACCACGATGAGACTTTGATCAGCCAGGCTGTTTGTTGGACATTTTATCACAAATAAAGACTTTAATCAACACAAGGTTTGTTCAAATGATGTCTAACCAACATTCACATACCAAGAACAACTCTTTTCACGTTGCCATAGCTGAACAGAAAGACAATTGCAATAAATTATTTCCTCACCTGCACATTCAGTGCTGGTATTACACGTTGTGAGAACATATTATATGTTATGGATGGAAACGAGGCATCTAGAGATGAGCTCAAGGCCTGGTGGTATTATGAGAGTCCTTCATGGTTTACATTCAGAACATACAACTTGTACATCAACACCCAGAGGGATCTACGTTGTGCAAGGATTCACATCCTTTGTCAGATTTGACATTTGTTTTTTATTATAGGCATACTAATTAAAGTTTTCACTCAAATACTTGTACTGAGTAATTTAAAGCCCATATGTATAGCTTTGTTTGTGTGGTAAGGACCGTCTTTCAAGGTGAAGTATTAGGTTTCAGACAGGCATGAAAAAAACATGAAAGAAAAGCTGGCAAATAAATAATGGCTGCTGGTCTTTAACTTTAATCAGATGTTCCAGACAGTTCCAGGGTGTATCGGACACTTCTAGGGGTAGTGTGCAGAGGACTTAAGGACCTGGGAGGCCTACTACTGGTAGTGGTCCTGGATATTTCCATTCTCGTGACTCCCGTCCTCTCCGTCCTCCTGCATGGTCACCCCTCTCGTCTTCTTCCAGGCCTGACTCTTCCCGGGGCCGCCCCCTGTGGTCCCGTAGCTCTTCTTCCCAACTGCCAGCTCCGACTCCTCGGCCAGCTCGTCGTCATCCAGGATTCCGCGCTTGTCCTCACTCAGGTTCTCGGGGTCGGCCCACTCCTGCTCCTCTCCAGAGGCGAACAGGGCGTAGAAGATGACCCCGGTGTAGTGCACCATGGACGCGATCACAAACACGTGCTGCCACTCCAGCCGAGTCTGAAGGCAAAGAGACAACAAGAGCGAGGGCTCAATGAAGTATCAGGGGAAGGGCGGTTTGACGCAACAATATCACATAACGTAATAGAGCCATCACTGCAGCATGAAGTAGAAACAACCAATAAGAATGGATGGAGACTTATCTTGACCTGAGTTCTGGGTACTAAAGCCTAAAGTTGACCATGAATCACTGCACCTTGTTTTTAGTCAGCGCTCCGACGATCAGCGGGCACACCATTCCTGACAGAGTTCCCACACCGTTGGAGATTCCCATCAAGATACTGGCATAGCGAGGTGCGATATCCAGGTGGTTGACGTTAAACCCTGAGATCACAGTCAGACACATAAAGAATCACAACATCAGCATGAATAATAGGACATTAAACCGTTAAAACACAGTCCGACACATAAAGAATCACACCATCAGCATGAATAACAGAACATTAAACCGTTAAAACACAGTCCGACACATAAAGAATCACACCATCAGCATGAATAACAGGACAGCTGAAGATCATTGACAGCTCTTGATTGGCATCTTTTCTACATTTATTCGACAGTGAATGTCGATTTGATTTAGAACCTAATTTTGTTACTTTTAGCATGTTTCTCCATGCTCGCCCTCAAGCAGCGAGAAGGAAGGAGGAAGCCTGAGCATACATAATAATATCTAATTCTGCACTGCACTTCGGACTTTGTCAAGACCCAAAGGAGAGGTAGTAAAACAAATGTTAGGAAAAACATTTATATCACCTTGTTTCTCAAACCTTAATGGATCCAAAGAAAAACCTTCCCTAGCCCAAAACACTCCCTTATCAACCTCAACTGTAATTAGTGTCATTAGGGATCAACAAAGCCCTGATTTAAAATACTGAATCTTCAAAAAAGGTTCTCAAGAAATGTCTGAATATGAAGATCATATCTCTAAAGAAGAGCGAAATACCAGAAATATCTCAAAATGAATATATATGAATATATATGAATAAGAATATCCCGAAAGAAGAGCTGAATACCCGAGATGGCGAAGCCGCTGAAGCCCACGGCCAGCACCAGGAAGGTGATCGCAACTCCGCGGGTGTGGGAGAAGCCCACCACCAGCAGCAGAGTGGCCTCCATCCCGAAGCCTGGGGGGGGGAGAGACAAACACCTCATCATATAAACATCAGCCTTCAAATAACTCAAGTTAAGTTGTGTCACAAATCCCAGATTTTGGGAGCCAAAGTTGAAAGCAGTTTGTTTTGAATATCTTGCATTCTTTTGGGATAAAATGCTGAAGCAATCTGCCGTTGTTTCCAGATTGTTCACTGCTTTGTGCACACTTCAGGGATTAAACCATGTAAAGTTGCAAGCTGCCTGCCATTATAAATGTCACATTGAACAGTTGTTAAGTCTGCTGCTACATGCTTAACATAGAATGACATGGCAGTATGCATAAAGGTGGATGTGGAGTGTGTGTGGAGGGTGGCTTAAGCAGCCTCACCTGGCCCAAGTAATTTAGACTCTTGGGCGGTGTGAGGCTGCAACACGTTAAACCAGCCATCACCTCAAACACTCAAGGAGATCTCCTACATGGTAGCATGCACCAACTGCTTCATATACCAGTGTCCTCAAACTCTACAATACAGAAGAGTCTTGTAGAGAAAGGAGAGAGGCTTGTTGGACGGCCCAAGGGACGCACTGAGAACAATAGAAAGGCCTTTCTGAGGAAGTATGGAGGTCCCATAGAGGTCACATAACTAAGTAAAGACCAGCAGAATAACGCCAAACATTTCCTTTGTTTTCCCTTAACACTTATGTACCTCCACAGTTCATGATTTTGCGGACGTTTGTAGTGGACAGGATCTTCTTGCTGCGCAGGAAGTCTGCCAGCTGTCCTCCAAAAGGAACCACGATGGTCATGACCATGTGAGGCAAGGCAGAGAGGATCCCCACCTGAGGACACATCCCAGCAGTGAACCCTGAGCACATTGGACAGGGGTTGAAGAAAACGGGGCCCCTGCTACGCACCCAAGTTTTTATCTACACCGGTTGTGCTCATTGATCACCACACAGGGGAGACCTTTCCTCTTCACCGGAGGGAGACCACTTTGACTGGTCAGCTCTCAACACAATCTGTGACCAGTAGGAGAGGTAGGCCTACCTTACTGATGGGGAAGCCAAAGACTTCCTCAAAATAGGCAGGTTGGCTGATGAGGAGCAGGTAGAAGGTCCAGCTACGGCAGAAGTTGGCCACGATGATGGCGTAGACGGGCATAGAGGTGAAGAACCTGCGCCACGGAGTCTTGAATTTCTGGGGCGGCGGACGGACGAGTCCCCGTTTTGATTAACCGGTGCAGGTCTCGGCGGACTTGTTTGGGTGTGTGTTTATGTGTAGGTGCATGCATGTATGTGTGCTCAGTAAATATCTCCAAAGGCAAATATCTTCCACCGCACATATACCTACCTCAGTGACACTTAATTGGTTGAGCCTTTCTCCAATGGCGTCCTCGATGTATAACCTCTCCTCGTTGCTGATAGTTGGGTGGTCTGCGGGGCTACCATAGGCCAGCAAGAGCCAAAAGACATACCATATGATGCCAAAAACACCTTTTGGGAAAATGCAAAGCAAGGCATTCAGTTCTAAAGCCATGTTGTAAGTTAGTTGAGAGATTGAAGGCAGGCTGATCTTTTTAAATGAGCCAGGACCTCATCAAGGCCTCGGGAATATCATTAATAAAGCAAAATGAAAGACGTATTACTTACCATGCCCAGACAGGCAGAGGTTCATTTACATCGATTAATCACCCGATTAGATCACTAGCTTATATTGAATCAGGATCCCTAGGGTGCCATCCATGCCCTTACTTTGTGGTTATGATTAAGCTCCCAACCCAATTTGGTTATGAATTGACCACAGACAGTTCAATTGTTAGTAAGCTGTGCACAATGTCTCAGATACCACGACCTACACTGCTAATTCAGATACAGATGCTAAAGATACAGGAGGAACATTCCTTCTAAAATCCATGTCTGGAGTCCTGAAGCATCTCACCGTAGATGTAGAAGACGGAGGGCCACCCCACATACTGCACAAGTATCCCAGCCAGCGGCATGGCGATCACGGCCCCTGCATAGGATCCTGCCGGACGCAGAACATTGAACAAGTTACCAGGAGCAGCTGCAAAGTGGGTGCATCCTCGTGACGCCCTCCAAATCTAAGAATACTCTCATCCAATTGATCTCAGTCTAATCCCTGGATTTAGTATAAACTGCAGCAGAGCAAAGCAATGTGTACACTATTAACACGTTTTTAATCCACGGCAACGGCCGTATGGAAAATAAATGACACGAGGATGGACATTTGCAGAACTGATATTGAATAGAGTCTGTGTGAGTGTACTGTGTACTGTCGGAAACAGAGAGGCTGTTTGATGTATTTTCTGTATTACAACAGGTCTACAAACACTTGTTGGCAGAGGGCAGAATGAGGGTGCTTTGGGACAGTGAGAAATTGTGCGATACATTTAGGTGAATAGAGGGGACAGTTCCTCTGATTGGACGGATCCGCGCTGTTCATTCAGGGGCAATGTCAAGAGGGTTTTGATGTGTCGGTTGTCATGGTATCATTTTAATGTGTGAGATGGAATCGTTCATTTTTTCGGGGTTGAAAGGGGAATGGAGGGAGGCTGCATCTAGAAAACCAAATAAGAATGACCAATTAAGCAATCAAACACTTTGTACAGAAACACATTTATATAGAAGACCTCTGTCCCTGGCCTTGTCCTTGTAGTATTGTAGAGTGTTCGACCAGCTGCTGAAAGAACCGACAATGGCGTGTTCACAGTGCTTGAGTTCCCTGGGATCCTGTTTCTCAGGACATTCTGAGACCTGCACCCCAGCCCATCCCACTGCACCCCACTGCACCCCACTGCACCCCAGCCCACCCCACTGCACCCGACTGCCCCCCATTTCACCCCACTGCACCCGACTGCCCCCCACTGCTCACTCACCACAGAATGAGATGGTTGCCAGCCGGCTGCGTTCCAGAGGTGGAGCCCACTTGGCCCACATGCCGTGGCAGGCTGGGTACGTGACACCCTGTAGGGGACACAACCATACATCAAGGTACCAGAAACGTCTTCAGATCACCTTCAGTCAACCACAAGGTGCATCTACTCATTTACATAAGGTTCTATAAAAAACAGAAGTGCCCCCCAGCTGGTGGCGATTACCTCCACCAGTCCCTGCAGGATGCGGACGAACAGGACGCAGCCGTAGTGCACCCTGGCCGCCGAGGGGATGAACATGTTGAGGATGGACGTCAGGAAGATGGCCGCCCCAAACACCCTGTGGGCACATCGGGACACTCCTGTTATGGAATCAGTACATGTTTTAAGGCAGATAGCATCAATATTTAAGCAAATATCATGAAATATGAACAATAGCTAGAGAATAAAGGAATACAATCCATTGATTCACTCCACTATTTTGATCTTAATAGACATATTGGTTTGTTGCCTAGAAATAAATCACGTCTCCACCAACAAATAAAGTTGAAGGAATTAGTCAAGGAACTGCAGGTCCGACTTGTGTTAAAGCATCCCTTTGATCTCAATGTTTCTTCCACATCACGTTCACCTCCTATCTCTGCTCTCCCCTCCTCCTTTTTTTCCGAAACAGCCTGTAAGTGACACTTGTAATATTCCAGTGGCTGGTGTTTCAGGGAAGGAATCAGACGCAAGATCTTTCATTATTAACTCTGTCAGTGGCGTGTCCTCTTTTCCTGTGAAGCTTTTATTACACGGCCTGCTATCAGCAGCATCGTTGCCGCCGGCCGCCATCAGCTTTAACCCTTTAATCACAAAGGCTTCCCAAAGGTGCTCCTCACCCCATGCTCCCCTCCTACAGCGGTCCCGTCATGGAAGTAGAAATACTGTCGCACCTGTCTGACATTTTTTTTAACACTTTACAAGTTTGCAGTTCCACCTCATGTCTCTGCATGTCATCAAACATCTAAACACGTCGCCCGCGGCTATGACGTGCTCTACCGTGAACGTTTATTATGTCGAGAACAGCAGGGTGGTGTTTCACCTGTTGGCAGCCAGCTTATTGGAGATGAACCCCCCTGGGATCTGAGTGACGATGTATCCCCAGAAGAACGAGCCATGGATGAGTCCCACCGTCTCAGGGTCCCAGTTGAACTGGGCTTTCTAGAGGGGAGCGACAAGACACTGGGGCTCTTAGGGTGTGTGTGCGGGGGTGTGTCTGTATCGTTCATCTTTAGTCAACCACTTTAAAACAATTGTTTGACTGTGAATGTCTGAACCTGGAGGCCGAGTGCTTGGTACCTGCATCACTGCAGTTCCGTTGATATAGACGGTGTTGTTGTTCACCATCTCCACGATGGCTACTCCAAGGTTGCAGCGGATGCCAAAGGAGATGCAGAAGCCCAGGCCACTGAGGATGCCTACGATGTACCTCTTAGGGATCCCCCCACAGCTGCAGTCCAGCAGGGGGGGTTTATGTGGCGGGGCTGCCATGGGGCGCCCGTCCTCGTTCAGCTCAATGTTGTCCTCGTCCACGTTGGAGCCGTCCAGTTTCCTACGGAGAAGATCCAGGAGCAGAGTCAGCCCATGCCCTAGTGACCACTGACAACGGGCTGATGGGAAGCTCATGGATGGTAGGAGGTGTAATAGGGATACACCTGTGGTCACCCCGGACTCATTATGTTAATTATGGTTCCTGGCATACAGCCTCATGATTAACTTGATGAGCTCTCCTTCGATTGTTTTAATTCCTGTAACTTTTCATTAGATGCTACGTTTGTTTTGCTTCTGATTGTATGTTTTTGTAGAACCTCATACATGAGAGGGACGTAGGAGATGAACGTGTTTCCCTTCCTGGCATCAGAAAGCTGAAGCAGATGTCCTGATGCAGGGTAACTCTCCCCACCAGTCCTGTTACATCCAGCCTCTCTAAAAGCGTCTTCATCAAGAACCCCACTCCCTGCATCAGAGTCCTTCACTAATGATTCTGTCCAGTCCCGTTTCTTGACCACCAATTCCGATTTTATGAGGAGATTTATTTTTGTTTGCAAATGATAACTATTACAGTAATTTGACATTTTCTAACAGAAGAAAATATGTGTAGATTAAAACAATTGTCAATTAAAAACATTCCAATCCATCCATCCAGAATTTGGGTTTGTTAAATATAATAGTTTTTATTTGGTTTTTTAATATCCATGATTGATCTTTGAATAATATATTCAACAGCATTACTCAATTACAAATTAATCAAAATTCCTGATATGTTAAGATATTATTTAAGTATAAGTTAATTCCTTGTGTCTTTTATGCAGTATGACATATACTGGATGTATCCAAACCCCTTTGATCAATGAAAGGAAACATATATTATATTAATATCTATTATAATAAATTCATATATACTGTATGTATAACTCACAAAATGAACGAGGCCTCTCGCTGTGTTTCCTCTATTTCCAATCCCATAACAGTAAACCCTATATTTAATATTCCACCACAGCCCTGAGGTTTGGGGGATTTCTGGATGGTATCTACTTGGTCAGCAAAGGCACGCCGTGTGGTACGCACATAGTGTGTACAAATGCCAAATATATTTCCTTTTCGGGAAAATTATTTAATAAATATCGTGCTATCAGACGTTTTTTTGTAACAATGTCATAGATAAGATCAGATAAATAACAAATAAATTGCACAATGAATAAAGCGTTCAAATTCTGGTAAACCTTATATGTCATTGTTTGATTTGAATTATTATCAGTTTGATTTGGACCTAAACGCTCTGGAATATACCACAATTCAAATCACAGGTTAGATTAAAGTAAATGTTCCAAAGTGTTCTTTTTAAATGCCAAAGTTAAAACTAATATTGTCCACATAACGTCCTTGGAGGATCTGTCATATCTGTAATATCCACGGTGAAAATGCTACCTCGTAACCTGCAATATTTCGCAGGAAATTAACTACTTAGTACTTTGTTAATGAGTCTGCCTTACCCACGGTGCTGCGTGGTCGCTCCCATACTTGTTAAATATGTATCAGATATAAAATATGTAGCAACGTATTAAAATATGAAAAATCTGATTACATCGCTGCCATGGCCTAGCAAGCTCCAGAATCAAATATGTATTTATCTTCAGGATCTCTAGTGCAGGAGAAGCCCAGCTTGCTGTTTGCGTGGCTCGTCTGACTTTATCGGACCACATATAGGCTATCATCAGCTTGGCACCCTGTGCTAAATCATGTTTAAGCCTTTTCTTTTTAGTAAATGTTACTATATCAGTATAAAAATGCAAGTATCCATCCATAGACAACTGCTTTAATTTACTATACATGCATAAAATATCAATTTGCATGCGTTGTGTTGGGCCCATTCTATAATGAATGAATGTAATGAATGAATGCCGGTCATCCAGATGTGCGCGCCCGTCCAGCCCCTCCTCACCTCTGCAGGTTCCCCAGAGAGTCGCCCACCTCCTCCTTCCCCGGCTTCAGCACCCTCTCCTTCAGTGCCGCTAACCCACCAAACGACATCTTCTCCTTCTCTGGTCTTCTCCTTTATTCACACAGTAACCTCTCTCCCCCTCTCTCTCTACCTCTTCCTCTCTCTCTTTCTCGACTAGACTGGTTCTCTTTGAATGGAGAGGGAAAAGGACTCTTCCTCTAGACAGTGTTCCTCCTCATCCTCCTCATCCTCCTCGGTGGCTCTTGGTTCTGGAGCGTGGGTCCTCCTCCCTGAAGGGCAGAGGGTCCCCTGGACGGGGGCCTGGCGTCCCTCCCACACGGCACGCTGGAGAGGATCACAGGTAGTGATGACACTCTTCTATCGGTTACTGTATTCCTCAATGTCCACAGGTTTAGGCAGGGAGACGCTCTCTCTCTCTCTCTCTCTCTCTGTCAGCAGGAGGACATCCAAAGGGTTTAATGCAAACACGGAGAAAGAGGCAAAGATGTGAAAAGGTAAAAAATAGAAAAAAAGTGTAAGGTTGTATTGATAGTGAGCTATGTATGAATGGAAGTGTGATGCATCCTCGTCGCTCCACTCATGGCTTATCCAAATAGATGCAATACCTGGCCCCAGCTGCACTACCCCCCCCCCCCCCCCCCCGCGCCTCAACCGGCATCACCACTGATCATCTCGTAGGAACCACCCCTTTCTGGCTAGGTAGGTTCATCTGATACCAGCCCAGAGGAGGAGAGATTAAATATGGATGAGGTTTACGGGAGGCAGTGAGGAGAGAGAGACAGGGGCATAATGACCAGCCGTGGTGTAACGTGTGAGCAGGTGAAACGCAACACGTGCCCATCAGGTTCCAGGTACACCTGTCTCTATAGCAATCTGCCCATGTTTCCATCCGCTAGTCATTAACACTGGCCCATAGGTAGATAGATATGTTTGATAGTGATAGGGGGGGGATGATGCCTTTTAATAACTGAAATATGTCAACGTGCAGCCATGTCGTCATTGTGGGGGTTAGCATCCCTCACTGATTTCACTGAGGGGGTTAGCATCCCTCACTGAGGGGGTTAGCATCCCGAGCTGATTTCACTGAGGGGAATAGCTTTCCTGGCTGAAACTCTCCTGGCTGCTTTACAGGGGCATCAAATATGCAGTGTTTAAGAGAATTCTGATAATTGAGTTTTAGAAAATGTAAAGATTGATGTTTGATTATGGAGCTCTTTAATTCTGAGAGTTGGCTAACTTCAGAATGAGTTTCAGAATAAGTGTTGAGAGTTTCAGCTCCTAACCAACACCTTTCCCGTTTCTAATGCCATCCCCTTCTGCGAAGAAGCCAATGTTAGTGTTAGAATCCTATAAATATTGCAGGTCTACTGACACATACTTTTTGAAACAAGCCAAAACTGAAGGTTCTTTTAAAACCATGAGGCCTATTTGTGCTTTGACCGTTATATTGGGGAAATAACACATTTACAATAATAAATATCAAACAATAATCTAACATAAAAGCAGACATATTTTGTGTATTAGGACAGCTACTTATTCAAACAGACACATGTATCGCTTGGTTCTGATGAAAGCAAACAATATGCAGGGTCAAAGGTCAAGCGTCGAAAGCTGCTCTGCTGGAGAAACAAGGAGGCGAGTCATTGGGAAACGGCGCCATCTACTGTGTCTGCCAGGGAGTCACACACTGGGTAACGGCGCCATCTACTGGTTCCACATGGTAGTGTCACACTTGGAAACGGCGCCATCTACTGATTTCAACGGGAAGTGACATTGTAGGTCAACGGGTTCGTTCGTTACAGAGGAATCCTCAGCGGCGGGCTGCGTTGACCGAGCGAACTGCGACCGAGCAGGTAACCCTTTATCCGGTTCATGCATACTTCACTTCTGTTACTGTTTCTGCAGTGTGAACACTCATCTCTCATCATTTTCCTATGGTTACTTAAACGTATTTGCCCTTTAAAGAGGCAGGAATGTCTGCAGGGGATGTGTTGTGGACAGTGTTGCCAGATTGGGCAGTCGCCCAATCGCGCGCGCGTCTGTCTGTAACTTAAAAGTTATTACGTCCATTCGGTCACATTCAGGCGTTTAATGTGCTCACCATTGGTCTTTTACATGCCTACCGGTATTTTGTGTGTTGTGTATTAATGTAATCGTATTGACTGTCAGTGTGTTCTTTATAGACCGTGTGAGGTTTGTGTGTCTGAGAGATAGATGTGAGGTTCCTCCTTTTATACCACATAACCTCATAGTTAATAATTAGGTTGCGTTTAGGTGTGTGTTCGTGTAGTTGCCATTGCAGAAGTATATGATTAATCGGTTCTATCGGGTGGGTTGTTGGTTGATTGGGCGCTGTTTAGTCTATAGTTGGGCTAGAAATGGCCAATCCGATCTGGCAACCCTGTCTGTGGAAGTAGGTCAGTAGATCAGTGGAGCAGAGCCTGGAGCTGGGGGTCTGGGACGCACTGCCCTGGACCGAGCTGCACCAGGACTACCAGGAACACCAGCCCCTGGACCGGGTCTGGACCGGGTCTTTATCAGGTGCACCCTGACCACGGTGTGACCCTACAGGAGAGGAACGGACGGTAATGGTCTTGGGTTCAGCTCGTTAGCTTAGCATATGCTTAGCGTTACGCGTTACAGCTCCAGGCCCGCTGTCATGTAACGCGCTCGGTCCGGGAACTTAAGTCATAACATCAGTGTGGAAAACACGGTCTCATGGGTTGACTTTCAATGATACACCGTGATTCTGAAATGAAAAGTGATCGACGACCGGTATCACTTGATATTAAACATCAGTAGAGTCTGCTTTATGATCCACTATATACCATTACAATCTACTGTATGTACAGTCTACTTTATGATCCACTATATACCAGTACAGTATGCTTTATGATCCATATATACCAGTACGGGCTGCTGTTTATATACCAGTAAAGTCTGCTGTTTATATACCAGTTAGGTATATAAATAGATTTCATTTAAATGCATCAATCTGGTGAATTTTCAATTACTAACATATTACTTACAAACAGGTGGTAGCCTACTGATATGAATGTCGATGACACAATGTAAGGGGTCATACTTAATGGGGTTGAGGAGTTTTCAGAAAGCATTTAAGAAAACTTGAAAACTAAAATGACAAAAACACAGTGCTGAGCTGTGCATTTTCTTTTTTTTGGATATTGAAACTATGGCGGCTGAAATTTGACTATGACAGAGCGCCATATAGTCTCATCAATGTGTGGGAATGGAAACACGGAGTACAGTCTTCTGTTATATACCAGTACAGTCTCCATTTTGATCCAATATATACCAGTACAGTCTGTGGAATATACCAGTAGAGTCTGCTGTTTATATACCAATACAGTCTGCATTATGATCCACTATATACCAGTATAGTCTGTGGTTTATATACCAGTACAGGCTGCTGTTTTTATATACCATTACAGTCTGCTGTTTATATACCAGTACAATCTGCTGTTTATATACCAATACAGTCTACTTTATAATCCACATGTTTTTTTCATGATGAACGCTTGATGGCTTAACCGATGTTGAGAGAATGGTCTCATTTGCTTGCTTTCAAATTCTTACTATTCTCTAGAGCTGATCTAGCATTTAAATGATTGCTTAATGGTCACCAATAGACGTAATCGTTTGAGGATAATGGTCATTGACATTATCAACTCATACTCGGCTCATAATGGATTAGTTTGATTTTATTGTATCTTGGTTAAAGAAATCAGCGTTATTTCATTCATGTCAGTTTCTAGTTATATTATGTGTGACTTATGTAAAATGTAGGTCAAGTTGGGAATGGCCGTTGTAGTTGTTTGGTAATCATTCCCTCTATTCTTGCAACATGCAAAATGGTGACACTGACTTTGTTGACATGTCTTAAAATGAAAGGCATCGTTTAGAGCAGATCTGTTTAATAATTAAAGCTCCCATGGCATGCTACTTTATGGATGCTTTAATATAGATATTAGTCGGCCCCAAACACAGTATTTGAAGACGTTCTCGAAATTCTGCCGTGGTGCAGAATTACAGCCACTATTAGCCAGGCTCACGGTGTCTGTAGCTTTAATGCAAATGAGGAGGAGAGAGGCGGGTCATTTGGGTGTGGCCCTGAGCAGCTTGCGGCCACGGTAGCCTACCATGCGCTCTGTTTACAGTGGATGTATCGGCATGGCGAGGCGCACACAGCCTTTGGCCGTGTTCTGTAATTATTCTAGAATACTCCTGGTGCTCCGGCGTGAATCCTGGAGGTCTATATCTAAATAATATCATATTATACAAAGACATAGACATGGAGGAAAAAGGGATTGTTTCCCATGATTGTTGACCGGATTGTCTTCCGCCGGAGCCTTGCTGCCAAGGGAGCGGGCAGCGCTTAGGCACCACCGCCTCCTGCAGCAGGCAGCGCCGAGGCGGTGGTCCCTCGGCAGCGGGATGCAGGGCTCAAGCGGGAACATTCGCGGGCAACAATCCCTTTCTCCTCCATGTCGTGGTTCATGTACTTCAGAGAGTCGAAGACAAAGTTCCCCCCCAATTCCTTCTCAACCATTGGCTGAGATAACCACCGCTACGAGTATCGTTGTGGAAATACCAGAGACAAGAGTCCGACGTGTTATGCGCTATAACACCAACATCAGAATTGTTATCCAAATAACAAAGAAGTGTACAACACTTGCGTTACAGTGTGTGTAATCACACGCACACGTGGCACTCGCACGGTCGTATCTCATTGGCGGGCCAAATTCTCTGGGCTGGCAAGGCAGAAAAAGGGCAGGTGGCATCTCCCCTTATGAAGACATACGGGGATAATTCCAAAACGGCGCGTCTGAAACTCGTTTTTTCAAAGGCGGAGCAGAATGCAAGATGGTAGCATGCCAGTCCACGACGCGTCAGTGTTGTCTGTTTTTACTAACACTTTACTAACATTGTTGTAACTTCTGAAACTTGGCTGAAAAATTTAATTGCTGATAATGATATTTGTATTGATGGCTACAATGTGTATCGTGCTGACAGACCAAAGAAAAGTGGAGGTATTGCTATTTCAGATTCAGATTCAGAATACTTTATTATTTATGTAAAGTCGATATTTCATGTTAAGGTAATTGTATCTGAATCAATTAGCAAGCAACTGGAATTTCTGGCACTGAATGTGGAATTGGTTAATGGGCCTCTGTATATCTGTTGTCGGATGTTATAGGCCTCCATCTGCCTTTAAATGTTGCGCTGCCGTCTCTTCACTACGCTGAAATTATTTTAGCTGGTGATCCTAACTGGGACTGGCTTAAGACAGCATCTTACTCTATTAATTAATTGAGTAAGATGGTCAAAATCTCAAATGCCCTGAAAAGTCAACATTAATTGACCTGATTCTGACTAATGTTCCCCATAAATTCTATGCTGTCTGTGTTTTTTGCAATGACTTAAGGGAAGATTGTGTTATTGCTGCTGTCAGGAATACTAAATCGAAGCCACGTGCCATTTGTAAGAGGAATCTCAAACAATTTAATGATTCTACACAAGTAGAATTGTAGCTAATCCCTGATGTACAGTCAGCCTGGACATTTTTGAATAGATAGACATGCCTCATTCAAGAGATTTAGAGTAAAGGGTTGTGATAGTCCCTGGTTTTCCCCTGAGTTAGCAGACATTATTCAGCAACGTAACTCGGCTTGAACTAAGGCAAAGAAAACTGGAGTTTCCTCCGACTGGCTTGATTTTAGAAAACTTAGAAATACATGCTCCTCTTTTATTAAGCAAGCTAAATCTGATGACTATCTGTCTGTCACTACCGAAAACCTAAATGACCCAAGGGCATTTTTGAAAGCCATAAAATCCCTTTCTGTGAGCAAAGATTCTCATGTTTTATTATGAAGGATTCTGTTGCTGTTGGTGACAAAATGGAGTTATTGAATTGTTTTAATGAGCATTTTATTTTGTCTGGCTCTCTGTTTGATACCACTTGCTCTGCAACTGTGAAGCCCTGTACTGATGTTCCAGTTTCTGCAGGCCTTTTTAATTTTACGCCATTCACTAAACAGGAAGTTCATAAAGCCTGGACCTCCAGGACCTGATCTTGTTGAGCCATACTTTTTAAAAATTGCAGCTAATTTTATAGCAGGACCTCTTACTTATCTTTTTAACCTCATGTTTGTTCTCCCTTTATCAAAAGGAGGTGACCCATCCAATCTAAACAACTACAGGCCATTATCCAATCTGTCAGTACTGGCAACAATTCTAGAATCTCTGGTGAGTGATCAACTCAAAGATTTTCTTCAGTCCAATGCCATCATGTCTGAATTTCAATCAGGTTTTGGAAAAAACATAACACTACCACAGCTGCACTGAAGGTGATTAATGACATATCTGTTGCATGTGATAAGAAACAACACTGTGCGTCACTCGTCATTGATTTGTCCAAAGCTTTCAACACAGTAGATCATGATGTTCTAAAAAGCAGGCTCCTAAACTCAGGACTTTCAGAGCAAGCAGTCTCTTGGTTCCAGAACTACCTCAGTGATAGGACCTAGTGCATTAAACATGACCTCTCTACTCAAATAATTTATCAATCTGCAAGGGTGTACCACAGGGTTCGGTTTTAGGCCCACTTTTATTCACCATTTACATTAATAATATTGATAAAAACGTGTTGATGCTAATTTCCATTTTTATGCTGATGACACTGTTATTTATTGCTTTGCACCATCTCTTAAACAGGCTATTGAAAACTGGCAGAATATTTTTATTGTCGTCCAAAATACCCTTCATCAGCTGAAACTTGTTCTTAATGCAGATAAGACCAAACTCATGTTGTTTACTAGTTCTAGAGCTAGACCACAAAATGTCCCCTCTGTGGTCACTCTGGAGGGTAGTGTAATACAGGTGGTTATGTCTTACAGATACCTGGGTTTTCTAATTGATGACTCCCTCACCTTTAAGCCCCATGTGCTCTGTTTGGTTAGAAAGCTGAGGTTAAAGTTGGGTTTTTATTTTCGAAATAAGATGTGTTTGTCTTTCAATGTAAAAAAGTGACTTGTGGCTGCTACTTTTTTATCTGTCTTGGACTATGGTGATTTGTTGTGCATACCTCTGATCAGTGTCTTAATATGATTGATTCGGCGTACCATTCATCCCTGAGATTCATTCCAAACTGTAAGGCTCGGACTCACCACTGCCAGTTGTACTCTTGGGTAGGATGGCCTGCTTTGTCCACCCGTAGGCTCAGTCACTACTGCATATTTATTTATAAGGCAATACTTGGTGTGCTACCTAGCTATTTAAGCTCCCTTATCATGCAAAAAAAAAGCTGGTCCACACTTTTTACGTTCACAGGACTTGGTGTTGCTTTCTGTCCCCAATGTGCGGACAGCACAGGGTAAAAAGGCTTTGTATACTCTGCCCCCACTGTGTGGAATACGCTACAGAAAGACCTAGGACTTGTTGAATTAATTTCGTTAAATGCTTTTAAGTTGAAAGTGAAGGAAATTGAGCTAGACTCTCTAAGATGTCAGTGTTTTGAATAGGTTTTTGTTTCCCGGTTACAGAAATGGGAAATTTTCATGGCGTGGGCTCTTTATTAGTAGACCGTGCTCAGGATGCCACTATCACTAGTGCTTTATTTGAACTAGGGGTATGGAAACGATAAGCCGATCTGGTGGTAAGGGTCATAATTCATAATGGTTGATTTGACCGTTCATTGTGGGTCAGAATTTCAGTGTGTTGAGCATTGATGCTGTTAATCCACTACTCGGAAACTGATCTATTAATTTTGACCTAGAGAGGTTAGTTTAGTCTGGGTAGAGATTGTGGTCTGTGTGGAGTTGAAGAAGGGTTAAGTGTCCCTACCAGGGACACAGCCCTCTTGAAACCTTATGTTTGAACATGTAATAATTACTTTATGTCATTGCCTTCTATCCCGTATTCAACAATATATGTTTGTCTTATTGAACTTGCACAAGTGGTTAACATGAACGCACACCATTTACTGAATATATATTGTATAAAACCTTAGAATGAGGTGTAATACACTGGAGGAGTGGGTCATGTAAGGACTGGTATGAGTGTAACATGTGGACCAGAAGATGTTATCGAACAGAGGGTTGTGGGGTTTGCCCGCTGTGTCGGCGACCTCATCATGTAATTCCTTAGGCCAAACTCCTGTAATAGAAACTCCTCATAGATCTTTAGGGGGGAATAGGATTAGAAATCAGGTTGTTGCTGATCCCATGATGGCTATTTGGGTCACTGGGTGAAATGCAAAATATTTGCTCTCAAGAAAGACACAGGCCTATTTAGATCAATATCTAACTCCACTGATGGTCACCGTTTAGATTGAGGTGAGAGACGGATTCAATGGTTTTTTATGGTTTGGTTTCATGCGGTTAACATAGTCCCCATTAAAACCAGTTTGTTGGATGGCAGTCCAGTGTATAACATACATAAAGATTGTCAATATAATTCATTTTGCATGTTAAACGTTGATTATAAAATGTTCCAGTGATTCTTTAAAGTGTAAGTGTATTTTCCGACCTATGATAGTGTGTTTTTGAGCATGTGGTTGAGCCATCTCCACCCTGTCTCCCAGTTCAATGACCCCCAGTCTTGCTGTTGGCATGGAGACGCCAAGGAAGCGGAAGAGCAGCACAGACAACCAGTGAGTAACACGGAGCGGTTTCCACAGCCATCACCTGCATGGTTATTTCAGGGTGTAATAATATCTGTGGTGTTGGTCTGCACAAGGATGTGTCAGTTTATTAAAATGGACTCCCTGTACTTGTATGGCAGGCTACATACACCCTTATACTCCTGATGCGGATATGGAGGATGAAGAAGAAGAAGAAGATGAAGAAGAAGAAGAAGGGTAAAGTGGCTTTCAGGCCGACCAGATCAGATCTAGTGTGTACTGCTGTGATGTTCAGAAAAGTAGTGGGAGTTGAGTCTGACTCTAGACACTCAGGGCGCATTCACAGTAGGGATCAACCGATACCGATTTTTTTTCATGGGCTCTTAGTCGATAACGATTATGGCGATACACTATTTCTTAGAGCGTATATTGAGGCTGTACTACACCCTGCGAAATCACGAGTTCTCGCGAGAGCGGCCATTTGATTTGCCAGCGAGTCATCTGTGAACGAGCATATATAGTATGTTGATATATGCTGGGGCCTCCTGGCCACGACATTAATGCATCAAATCGATGTATCGGAATACAGGCGGGCAAAGCTGTTTGCTGTTTTCGCGACCGGACACGGCGAGATTCTACTCTAGTGTCGCTCATCTGTCTGGAACGTCACTTCCTGTTGATTCTTCTGATATTTCAATGTGTTGGGTGCTCTAGTTCCAGGCTAGAGTCTGGGCTATATGCACTCGTCTATTAAGAAAATGAACAATGACTATAACGGATTGTACAATGTCTCAGGGCTAAGCCTCGCCGCAATCAATCAGACTAAATATGACACATGATGATATCTAAAGATGTGACTAATGTCTACAGATTAGAAAGATACAAATATTCGTTTATTGAACTGTATCTGTTAATTGCACAGTCACTAATACATAACTAACTAGTCGACGAGATCCATTGACTGCATACGCTCTCAAAATGACCCATCCATATCGGTCGGATATGATTGTGTCAATCATTAAGTCACACTACTCTGGTGCAGACGGATTCCGTTGAGCGTGATCGGACGCTTCAGATGCGATTGTTGGTCGTCGTTCGTCGCTCTCTCGGTTGTGTCAAAAGTGAAATTTTAGGCTGCGACGTGATCCTGTCGGACAAATCAGATTGCGTTACGCAACAATGGATACACTATTTTACTGGTACCTGGTCCTACTGGATCCCGTAACAAGCAGGAAATCTCCGCTGTTATGTTTTTTTAAAGAAATGTGGAATCGAAAGGATTGTTTTTAGTCACCTGTTGTTTCCCATCTTTTGTATTTCTATCCACACGTCGGCTTTGTTAATGGGAAGCGATTTGACTAGCAGCAGGCTTCATCTACAAAGACTTGTCCCCTATACGTCAGACACTCCCTTGGCTATCCGTTGACGGACGCATGTAGCGTGACCGCGGCGTCACTCTAACAACATGAATGATGTTTGTGTGCAGGTTCGACGGAGAGGACCAGAAGGTGAAGATACAGTGCTTCAGGTGTGTGCCACAGCTGCCTCATTCCAAACATCTAGTGTCGAAAAGCAATCTGTAGGTTCCAGTCGTTCCCACTTGGAAAAGACTCCTTCCATTTCACCTCCTTTCCATTTTCATTCTTTCAATTCATTTCTGGAATGAATGTGTTGAACCTGCCAGTCAGGAGGATACTTTTGCCACCTGACCACGCCCCCCCCACCTGTTGGTGGGGGGGGGGGGGGCGGAGACTATAAAATGCTTGTGCACCCTTTGGCTCATCCTTTGCACTCTCTGCCGGCACGCTCAGACATCCTGTGTGCGTCTTCACAGTTAACCACACAAACATGAACGAAAATATATTTAGAATAATAAATAATGCACAATAAAGTCAAAATCAACTTGAAGAATAAGGAAATAAAGAACCCAGTGGTGTTGCATCGACCCCTGGTTTCTCCCTGGTCTTATTCATAACTCCATGTCACTGCCTTCTGACCGAGACTCTCGCCAAACCTCGCTCCACCCGAACTATTTCACATCAGCCTACAGCTCCCGCATTCCTGCTCGGCTGAATCTTTTCTTCTTTCCGTGTCTGCAGGGAGCCCCACAGCCAGATCGAAAAGCGCAGGAGAGACAAGATGAACAATCTGATTGACGAGCTGTCAGCCATGATCCCCTCCTGTCATCCCATGTCTCGCCGGCTGGATAAACTCACTGTTCTTCGAATGGCCGTGCAGCATCTCAAGTCTCTCAAAGGTATCCACAAACATCACACTCTCTTCAGTTGGTTCACAGAAAGTCCTCATCCAAGGTGCAGGAGCCTGGCATGGCGCCTAATGCTATAACATGAGTCTAGTTCAGCTGGGCATCGCGCCTAATGCTATAACATGAGTCTAGTTCAGCTGGGCATCGCGCCTAATGCTATAACATGAGTCTAGTTCAGCTGGGCACTGAGCCTAATACTATAACATGAGTCTAGTTCAACTGGGCACTGAGCCTAATGCTATAACATGAGTCTAGTTCAGCTGGGCACGGAGCCTAATGCTATAACATGAGTCTAGTTCAACTGGGCACTGAGCCTAATGCTATAACATGAGTCTAGTTCAACTGGCACGGAGCCTAATGCTATAACATGAGTCTAGTTCAGCTGGGCACAGAGCCTAATGCTATAACATGAGTCTAGTTCAGCTGGGCACTGAGCCTAATGCTATAACATGAGTCTAGTTCAGCTGGGCACGGAGCCTAATGCTATAACATGAGTCTAGTTCAGCTGGGCACTGAGCCTAATGCTATAACATGAGTCTAGTTCAGCTGGGCACGGAGCCTAATGCTATAACATGAGTCTAGTTCAGCTGGGCACTGAGCCTAATGCTATAACATGAGTCTAGTTCAGCTGGGGATGGAGCCTAATGCTATAACATGAGTCTAGTTCAGCTGGGCACGGAGCCTAATGCTATAACATGAGTCTAGTTCAGCTGGGCACTGAGCCTAATGCTATAACATGAGTCTAGTTCAGCTGGGCACTGAGCCTAATGCTATAACATGAGTCTAGTTCAGCTGGGCACGGAGCCTAATGCTATAACATGAGTCTAGTTCAGCTGGGCACGGAGCCTAATGCTATAACATGAGTCTAGTTCAGCTGGGCACGGAGCCTAATGCTATAACATGAGTCTAGTTCAGCTATGCGTGTGCTTTTCCCTGCCGCTTTTTAAGTACCAACAATCCATGGGTAATTGTGCCTGCATCATTATTTGTCTTTGCACAATTGATGGCTGTGCTATGACCTCCTTTTTGGAGCAGTTCCCTTTCCACTGACGCCAGAGGCATAGTTTCGAGGCCAAAGCAGGCTATACGTCCCCTTCAATATGAAGAACACAGCCTCTTTGAGCGCTGGGTCTTTTTTTACGCACGCACTGCAGAATTAACAAAGGAAAGCAACACAGAATGCCTGAGAGCTTTACTGCACTATGATCCATTACATTTAGAATCCTCCTACTGTGCCTGAATATTATGTTCCCAAATTGAAAAATAAGGGTTAGGGTATAGCCGAATAAGACCATGATAGGACGATCTAGAAAAGAGGGCTTTGTCCAGCATTGGTTTTATGGAAAGTCACACTGATGTTAACTCTACACATTCGGCCCATGCTTGTATCTCCTCATGAGAACATCATCGGTCTAGGTGAGTGCAGGCTACTTGCTAACTACAATCCTCTTCATCTCTGGTTCCTGCAGGTTCCTCTTCCTCGTTGTCTGAAACTACCTATAAGCCTTCATTCCTCCCTGATGAGGAATTCAAACAGCTTGTGCTCAAGGTAGAAGATGGTTTTCACACGCACACATTTTACTATTAGCATTATACTTCAGTTTTTACTCCGTATTTATGTTCCTCTCTTGTTGCCCCTCCACTCTCCAGGGGTCTTTGGATTTGATTTAACGGTCTTGCTCTTCTTTGATGCCCTTTCTCTGCAGGCTGCCGACGGCTTTCTGTTCGTGGTAGGCTGTGACCGTGGAAAGATAGTCTTCGTCTCTGAATCCATCACCAAGATCCTCAACTATAGTCGGGTAACACCCTGCGCCTAAGTGTGTTCCTTACTGAACCAGCTATAACACCGCCACGTTGTATTCTCCATGTCGTCACGCGCCTCGGGGCTATGACCCTAAAACGATGGGAGGGGCTGAAGCGTTGTTGTTGCCCCCTCCAGGCGGAGTTGATTGGCCAGAGTCTGTTTGACTACGTCCATCCTAAAGATATGGGGAAGGTGAAGGAGCAGCTCTCGGCCTCCGAGCTCTTTCCTCGCGAGCGCCTCATAGATGCTAAAAGTAAGTGGTGTGGGTGTTAGTTCTGCGGACTGTGGGGTAACGGGGGGGGTCCGCGATGGACCTCCGGGCTCCGGTTCAAGGCTCCCCTGACCTGCGTTGGTTGGTTCTCTCCAGCCGGGCTGCAGGTGCCGGCCGACCTCCCCGCCGGCGCAACCCGGCTGGGCTCCGGAGCCCGGCGCTCCTTCTTCTGTCGCATGAAGTACAACAAGGTCTCCGTGAAGGTGGAGGAGAACGAGTTCCAGCCGGGGCCGTCCCAAAGGAAAGGTGGGGGGACCCGTGGTCCGGAGGACTCTGCTGAGGACGGTCTGGTGTTCACCTCCATGCACTCCGTTTTAATCTGCTCCTCAATGTGTGAGCTGACACATGCCCAAGGGGTTAATAGTGTTTCACTTGTTGCCATGAGTCCAAAGGAACTCTTTAAATACAGGACATAAAAGATCCCAAATATGGCGTTAAACATACTGAGCTTATAGTGGGTCCAGGCAGCCGCTGTAGCAGTTATTTTATGCCGCTGATATGTTCATTAGTAGGTGTTATTATTTTATTATTATCAAGTGTGTTGATAATAACATAATGCCAATAACAGGCGTTTATCTCATATGGGGCGGGTTTTATACGAGGACTACTGAAGAGGGCCAAGATGGCTGCCACTGATCCGGAACGTTCTGATTGTGTTAATTGTGTTAATAAGTGTTAAATGAGCTGAATGGTATGTTTTCTCAAACAATGGCCCTTAAAGTGTTAGTCGATAAGAGAGGGGTGTTTTGTTTGGTACCATCACAGCTCAGCGCTACGTGTTTTGTCGGGCTGGGTAATACCGGGTACCTCACACATTCAGTTCAGTTACATTCTTCAGGTCTCGATTCGATTTAATTTTGATTTGATATTGATCCAATTGCTTCGATGTCGATTCAATAATGGGTGCAGATGACAAAAATACCTAAGTATTATTTAGAATTAACCATTTCAAAATGAATGAACCATTTTATTGTGCTTTAACTAGCATAAAGGGAATACCCCATTGTATAGTATTGTTCCTGAGCTAAACTTGCAGCATAAAATAAATAATCATAACATGGACAAATGTAGAAGGCCATGTACATTTAGACATACTCGCTTCTAGATTACAAAGACTGAGTGAGTATGCTTCATTTTTTATTTTTTTATTTTCTTTAAATGGAAATAATCGATTTAAAAAAAAATCTGAATCGAGAACAAATCAATTGCAGTGCATTGATGTTTTTACCCAGCCCTAGTGTGTGTGTGTGTGTGTGTGTGTGTGTGTGTGTGTGTGTGTGTGTGTGTGTGTGTGTGTGTGTGTGTGTGTGTGTGTGTGTGTGTGTGTGTTGCTCTGATTGGTCGTAGGTGTACCCAATCCACTGGCCCGGTCACATGAATACAATGTGTGGCCCTCTGGTTCTGAACACGTTAGTTTATATGACGGTGCTCTCACTGAACTACAGCTCACATGGGCCTGCGTCACCCTTGACTTTTGCTACCTACAGCATCTTAAATATGTCGGCCATGTATGTAGTATGTAGAAGTTATATTTGACCTGAGGACGCCAAGAAAGATTTGGACTGGGTTAGACGGGCTGCTGGCCATGGGTGTTCAGCAGGCCAGGAGGAGGATGATGAAGAGAACATCCTGACGGCCGGACCGCGGGGTGAAGCAGGGGCAACCCAAGGCCACTACTGCGCCCAGTGGGGAGATGTGACGCTGACGATGTCCCCTTCTGTCCCCTGCGGCGGTTCTGTCCCCAGAGAGCCAGCGGTTCTGCACGGTGCACTGCACGGGCTACCTGCGCTGCTGGCCCTGCGGCACCCTTGGGGTGGAGGGAGAGGGGGACAGCGACAAGGAGGGCTCCCCCTTCAACTGCCTGGTGGCGGTGGGCCGGGTCCACGCCCACGGCCCCCCCCAGGCCAACGGGGGGGTGCAGGTCAAGCCCACCGAGTTCATCACTCGCTACGCCATGGATGGGAAGTTCACCTTTGTGGATCAGAGGTAATGCCCCTGGGGTTAGTTTTATACCCTTTATATCCTGAATTAAGGTGGGGTGGGTGAAAGACTATTAAAGTAATGTTTTACTTGTTTTCTTCTGTCAAATATTGAATTCCTACAGTGGAAGAACGGGTCCTTTGTGAAAGAGATTTTCGAATCATTTAAATGCAATGCCTTTCTTATTAATGGGCATTTTTCAGATATTTTACATAATTATTTTAATTTTAAAAATGCATAAAAGCATAATCATTGTCATGAAAACCATCCTACGCTAGGCAGCAGGTCCTAGGACCCCGTGGGCCTGCTCTTGACGCTGTGACGGTTCTTCTGCAGGGCAACCACGGTCCTGGGCTACCTGCCGCAGGAGCTCCTCGGGACCTCGTGCTACGAGTACGTCCACCAAGACGACCTGCTGCACCTGTCCGAACGGCATCGGGAAGGCAAGCTGTGTGTGTGTGTGTGTGTGTGTGTGTGTGTGTGTGTGTGTGTGTGTGTGTGTGTGTGTGTGTGTGTGTGTGTGTGTGTGTGTGTGTGTGTGTGTGTGTGTGTGTGTGTGTGTGTGTGTGTGTGTGTGTGTGTGTGTGTGTGTGTGTGTGTGGTAGGTACCAGGGCCCTGATAGAAAACCTCTTCCCAGCTTCTAACCTTTGTCATTGCTGTTTCCTTTCTTTCCCGTTTTTAGTTCTGCGGAGCAAAGAAAAGATCGAAACAGATTGCTACCAGTTCAAAACCAAACATGGCTCCTTTGTCACTCTACAAAGTCAGTGGTTCAGTTTTGTTAATCCCTGGACCAAAGAAGTGGAATACATCGTGTCGACCAACACGGTTTTATTGTAAGTCCTGGTACTTTGTTTTCTCCATGAATCCTTATTTAATTCTCTTTTTGATGCTGTTTGACGGTTCCTGTGCCCCCTGTGACGCTGAGCAGGCCGCCGCAGGACGGGTCCAGTCAGAGAGGGGCCGAGGCCGACCAGTCCAGTGACTCAAAGACTTCTGAAGGTGGGGTACCAAGGCTCTTTAAAGGCCACCCTGATGTGATGAGAACCAGATTCTGGGTAGTGGGACCATCTTGTGTCATTCAGGTGACCTCCTCGTGTTCCCCATGAGTCCCTCCTTGTCCTTTAACTGTCCGACAGACGGATGGACTGACAGACGTCCATCTGTCCATCCGTCCATCAGACAGACAGACAGACCTGGATAGGATCGGGCAATCCTATCCAAAAACTCCAGAGAACACAAACAGGCTTACCCGTGGAGAGCGAGAGCCTCGCAGAACGTGTTACCGTGTTGTGGCCGGCCTCCCTTTGCTGGTCACCGACGAGGCGGATGAGCTGATGGGTGGATCCAGACGACCTAAATGGTGACGGGGGGACGATGATGAGGATGACGGACTGGTTCTTGCACATGATGACAGAGGGACAACCAGACAGAAACATACAGACCATGGCTGTACAAACACTTTAATTGGAAATATCTTTATTTGGGGGCTATTCAAGACAATCTTTACATTGCTATTAAACAAGATTGTTGACGGCGTTATAATGTAATTAAGCAGATTGATTTCTTTAATCGATGGACAACCCTGATATATATCTATTTTTTCAAGGTGGCCAAAAGTCCCATCCGGTCATCCCAGGGGTGTCGTGTAAACCTGGCACCTTGATCTACGCAGGAAGTATCGGGACTCAGATCGCCATTGAACTTCTGGATTACAACAGGTGAACTGAACCCAGGATCATTGATTATTGTCTCGTATTGGTTTCTCCTGTACATTGGATTCTTTAGTTAGTGGAGCTTTCTTAATGCACATCGCCGGCTCATGGAAGAATGAGTTCATACTGCTTATTACAGCACATGCATGATGTATCATGAACCACTTCTGCCCCAGGATAAACTCCTCCCCTTCCAGTGGCAAGGCTAGCCCCTTCAGCCTGCTGCAGGACAGGTCCCCCCAGGGCCCCAATCAGGGCCCCCGCGCTAATGTAAGACCCTCACTCACTCACTCACTCACTCACTCACTCACTCACTCACTCACTCACTCACTCACTCACTCACTCACTCACTCACTCACTCACTCACTCGCTCGCTCACTCGTTACTAATCCTTCTCCTTCATGGTGTGGGGCCCCTCAGGGGTCCAACGGCGAGGCGACGGACATGGAGGTACCGGGGAGCTCTGAAGACGAGCCCCAGGACACGCCCCATCCCAGGCGCGAGTCACCCATGGGTACGGTCATCAAAATGATACACTGTGTGCTACTATTACACCTACTACTATTACTGAGAGCGATTCGACCAAGAATCCGCCCCTGTAAAGAATGGTAAATGGTCTTGGCGCTCCACTAGGGCCGTTCTAAGCCCCTCGTTGTAAAGAATGGTTGAAGAGAACATCCTGACGGCCGGACCGCGGGGTAAAGCAGGTGCAACGGTCAAATACAGACGTCTCCTTGACATCCCAAGGACGGTATTCCCCCAGCACTGAGAGATAACAGATCAGTGTCAGCAGACTGAAATGCTTAAAAAAACGTTGTTGGATATGAAAGTGACAACGTAATTTTATTATTGTCCATAACAGAGGTATCAAGTTAAATTAACTGTTATTGGAAACTGTGGTTCGCTGGAGGGTAGGACACCTTGGTTTTACCTCTTTTGTTCCTGACATCAACTTTAATGTAATGACCCTGAAGTAGACTCTTTATAACGGATACTTAGAATGAATCTATCGCTCTCTGGACATCATGTCTCATTGGCCTTGCTTATTGTGGTCTGTGTCCCCTGAATGCCCCAGCCCTTACCCTCTGTTGTTCCTCCCGGTGTCCTCAGGAGAGGCTCCTCAGCTGGACCTCGAGGGGCCCGGCTTAGGGGGCCTCACCAGCGACGAGGCCGCCATGGCCGTCATCATGAGCCTGTTGGAGACCGACGCAAACCTGGACTTTGGAGAGATGCACTGGTCGCTTTAGAACCTCCTACCTCTCAGAGCCATGGGAACGTGTGTCCTGGGGCAGAAAGGATTTATTTATTGGTTTTGATTCTCCATGTAAGCTGTGTAATATTCAGGGGACTGTTGTCCACCAGGCCGGCGTTCATGTCAATAACGGGACCACTTCCTGCAACAGGAGGAGGCTGAAGAAAACGTACAGCCGTGTTTGCTGCCAAGTGCCGGACCCCAGACCGCGTCCAGCTCGGCCTAGCCACGGCCTCTCTCTCTGTCCGGGTCAGGGCAGTCTGTTCGAACCCCCATCTCTACTCCTGAACACTAAACTAGGGGCCCGATGACATTCTCTTCTCCTCCAATCTATCGGTCTACACTTGAAAAACGGAGGGGAGGGACCATGCAATTTTTCTTCTAAAGCTGCACTGAAATCGGTTATTTTAAAGAAAGACGTTAGGACAGACGGACAGACTTGTGCAGCCCCCCCCCCCCCCCCACCAACACAATGAGCTGCTTGTCACCTTGAAGATGCCAGGCTGTTATGGCTGTGTGGTTCTAGAGCTAAAGGCACGCCACTCTTGAGGGAATGGTCACTTGTGTAGAGCTTTTGTCATTCAGCGTGCAGAACTCTGGAGAAAAGACCAACAGCGTAGTCCCAGTGTGAAGGGCTGCGCAATGACAAGTGTTGACCGAGTGTTATGTGTTACATCCTGGAGGAGGAACCTGCCTTGAGCTAATGTTAGATATACACATTAAAAATAACGTCATATAACTCTGAACCCAACACCAGATTCTCAAAGAAGCCAAGACTTGCAATATGAGCGGGGCGTTTTGTGAGTTGGAATGCAATTATTATTATTATTACTTCCAGATTTGCTAAAAATGGCTGATTATACGTTGTTGGATCTGCATCTGAGGACAGAGGCTGGTTACTCAGGGACCAAATGAATCCGAATTTCTTGAAGGAATTCATTCATTGAACTATCCATTACCATATAGAAATCAACCTTCATTTACTAACACATGCATTCTTATTTTTTGTCACATATAGATATGATTATCAGATAAACAAATTTTGATTTGCCTTATTTTTTCCTTGTATTTGTGTTATATTATGCAGTGAGTCTATGTTCCCGAGTTTGTGGAAAGCCCATAGTTTTGTGAATGGTTGTTATAGGCTACACTATGCAGGGATACCAGATGTTCTATACTTGATGCCCTTTCTCTCTTCATTCTTGCGACAGCGAGTACTGCACGGTTAAAGACGGATTGTGTTGGTTGGGGAGCAGGATGCTATTGTAAGCTAGACAGCCACATGTTCGTCAAGGTTTAAATGACCAAAGTGATTATTCGACCATCGTCAACAGGTTTAACTGCAGCAAGTTTCGTGCTGCAAATGTCAAATCATTGCTGATGCCAAATATGGTGAAAAGTCCTCCAGCTTGCAACTTTATTTCAGGGAACTATATTATATATCCATATTGAATAAATGCTCAAAGAAAAATTCCAAACGTTGTAATTGCATAGTGTCCTTGTTCTGTGCGTCTGAAGGACTCCCTTCTAGGATCTGGGAGGCCATCCTCATATGATATGGTTTTCACCTGGAGACCACTGAAACACACGGTTATATGTGAGCCTTTGCTTACTGACTAGGAGATGATTCTGCTCCTGTGACCGTGGCTTTGGTGTTGGAGCACACAGCGGTCCAGCTCTGATCCTCCAAGCCTCACTAAACACCACTTTCAATACTTCAAAAGTCTGCGTTAAGGGTTGACATATTTTCTTTATAATTAAACTTTAGATTAAGTCTCTTAACTGGCAAATGTTTTTCCAATCTTAAAATAATTGATGACCAGGTAACTAGCCGCTCATTTAAAATGTGTCTTGTATCATATTTTCAAAACCCCTCCCGGCTCTGATGTGCGGTCACCTCTCCTGAAACAGTTGGAGAGTCACTCCTCTGCCTGTGGATGTTCTCCTGGGCCCGTCTCCCGTGGGTCTGGGGGTCCGTCAAACCGTTCATAGTGATGAAGAGAAAAGGCTTCCAACAGATGGATGGCCAAACACACCAGGGCCTCAGTGCCTGATGGGCCTTTGGATCAGTCCTGCAGGGCCTTTTCAGGCAAGATGTTTACACTATGGCCCCAAAGGTTAAAGAACCCTGTTCAGAAGAGTGGATACAGGGGTCTTCAATTCAAGTTTTCCCTCCTTTGATAGTAATCAAACGACCCGCTGTACTGAACTGTTCCATACAGACACAGGCAGTGGTTTTAAAGGCCTGATGGTTCCTGTTTGTATCTCCTTGTTGATTTGTTCTTCTGAACTCATTAAGTCCACACAGTTCTGAACCCTGCCTGTGTTTCATCAGAGCCCACAATGTTTTATATTAAAGGTGACATAGTATACCAACAGGTGTGAGTGTGATTAGCCATTACAAGCCCTTTTGAACATCTGCCTCTTCTGACATCACAGGTGGGCGTGTCCACCTAGCTGTGTGCTGATAGATCAGTCTACCAGCCTACCCAGGGGACTGTAGCAGACGTTGCTCATTTAGTGGTATAATATGTCATCTTTAAATTGTTCAAACTTTTTTCAGAATAAAATTTGGTATAGGAAAGAGATTGTATGTTGTCATGATGCCCTGGACGCAGTGCATTGACGTTGAATGAGCTTTATAACGACTCTCTTGACTTTTGTTTCATGTATTTCGACTAATAGAATCAGTTGGACCCTAGAAGCTGGACCAGAGGCTTCCCAGTGCTTGACGGTCTAAATGTAATGCCCTTCAGTCTTGGATTACATCTCAATCCAAAGGAGTTTGTCTCTGAATGTGGCATGATGTAGATTAATAAGACCTAGCCATCGAGTATGATACAACTAGGAATACTACCCTGTCCAGTTTTGACTCCTTAATTAAACACACTAACCAGTTTACCGTCCAGTCAGATCACAACCTGATTGCTTTGACTGCGGCTGCTTTCCCTGTAATGATATCCAACCAGCTGTGCTTAGTGGTGGTTCCCCTCTACTCCCTCTCAGTTCCTTGCATGAGATCAGGTTTGAGTCATTTGTCCAATATGGGGGTGAAGGCAGTTAGAAGAAGCGCAGTGTGAGCAGTTGAGGGCAGGGGGCCGGACTGCAGGGATTGGGTCCGGCCCCTTCTAGTCCTTATTAAGGCGTCCAACTCAAGGTTCATGACCATCACTCACATTTAGTTTGTTCAGTCCTGGCTTCATATCCATGAGCACTGCCACAAGTTCAAATATGTTGGGATTCTCTGCAATCTCGTGGGCCTAGCATTCTTCAAAAGACAAATCTCTTTAAAATGTCCAAGAATATTGAAAGAATTTCAATTATTCATATTGAAAAATAAATTTGTATCACAATCCCTTTTTTACTTCATTTATATGAATAATGTTGGGGTTTAAATTGCAGGAGGTTTATAAATGTCTAGTAGACTGATCCCATTGGATGACAGAGACTTTCAGAATCACATGTCCACTACCATGCTAGTCCATTTGATCCATGTTATCATTCACTACACTACCACTCGCATTATACCATAACATTTTGGTAAATCTTCAAATATAGTTTTTATAAAAAATAAAACAATCATAAGCTGTTGGATAGTTTATATAGTTAATAACAATAGATATATTTCATAATAATTGAATAATTTATAATTCAATTAAACTACTCTTTGAGAGTATAGTCCCATTAGTTTATTTAAGTTAATTTTTTTTATGATTTGATTAGGATTGACCAACAAGATACTTCTGAGATTTGGCAAAGACAAAGAGGGGAAGCGAGTGAACTTGATTAACAGGCGGATTTAACCACAGTGGGCTGTTTAAGACGGGTAAGGGACCACATTGTCAGCACCAGATAACAAGGCAGGGCTTTGGTATGCCCCTGTGTGTTCTCTGTAGACATTGGGCTGTAATTGTGCACATTCCAGTTCAGGTTAGCTCTTTAGGAATATGCCATGAAAGTGACAAATAACATACCCAGGGGGCCCTGAGGCAGTAATCCAGCCAAAGTCACAAGTTGACCTTCTATCTAAAGTCATCAATGCAGCTCTGATTCATTATATTAGCTGCTAGCCATTTCACAAGTGCTAAATACTGTACATTATTATTGTAATATTCAGGCATTCCTGCCACTGATTTGAATGCCCGAGATATAATATAGTCCTGATGCTAAATGTGTGGTTTGTGTGGCAGAGAGTACAGCCGATACTACAGCCACACAGAGGACCTGAACCTCAATGCCTCTGACAGTTCAGATCACGTCTGCCTGCTCCTGTTGTCTCTGGCCATCCTCTGCCTGGGTGCGCGCGTTAAGAGGCCATGGACGATGGATCAGAGAGAGGCTGGAATGTGGCCGGGTGAAGGTGGTCTCGGAGAGGGGTCTGGGACCCTCTGATGAACCAGAACAACACCACGTGGTTTGGATTCACGAGCAGCGTGAAGAATGGAGACGGAGGCCTGGGACCGTCGGAACTCGGAGTGAGGACTCTGCTGAGGTGGTCTCTTTGTTGTTAACACATTCTCACCCCTCTGTTATTAACTAGTTCTGAGTTACACATTCTCTCACCTCTGTGTTATTATTAACTAGTTAACACATTCTCACCTGGGGACTGTTTACAGTTGGACTACAGTAGAAATGCACACCTGATATTTGCTCAGTTTGAAAAAAACTGAAAGAAGCGTTTTCTTGTTGATTGTTGATTCTCCTGTCTGGTCTGACTTCTTCTTCGTGTGTGTATTGGTTTCTTCTATATTTTTGACACATGAACAATAGGCCTATGCTAAATAGTAAAATGTATTATCAAAAGAAAAAAACGGTTTATATTGGATAGTACTTTTCTGGGAGCTGTGCTGTGAATAGGCCTACATTACAACACAACAATATCAACTATACATCTCCTCTAGCTGCTGTGGCGCCCTCAGGCCACTTGGGGTCGCCAGGGCTCCGTACACCTCACGCTCCTCCCATATGGACCAACGATCCCTGCACAAAGTTCCTTTTCCCGAACACCAATCCCGTCGGGAGCAGGGCGGGATGTGGCACTGGTGACGTTTTAACTTTCCTATCCCCCTGTCATTCCGTCATGGCGGTGGATGTAGAAGCGTCCCGGGCTTGCGTTAAAAGATAGTAGAAAGTTCAGAAGCGAGGTTCTTGAAGATAGTTTTTTGGAGCAGGTTCGATCGGTAAGTGTTTGAGTCTAAACTCTTTGGTTCGCTTTGGACTGCAGAGATTCTGTAGACGTCTGGTTCCTAGAAGGTGGTGACTTCGTGTAGACTACATGTGTGTCTGCCATCTAGGAAACGTATCGAGGAAACTTACTTTGAAACATGTTGGAGGCTGTTTGTGACCGATCTGTTATGCGCTCGTCTCCTCGCTGCTGAACTATTCCTCAGACCTCCAACGGGGCTGGAGATAGATCCGGGCCCCGGGGCCACGTCTCCTCAGACCTCCAACGGGGCTGGAGAAAGATCCAGGGCCCGGGGCCACGTCTCCTCAGACCTCCAAGGGGCTGGAGATAGATCCAGGGCCCGGGGGCAAGTCTCCCCAGACCTCCAAGGGGCTGGAGAAAGATCCAGGGCCCGGGGGGCTGGAGAAAGATCCAGGGCCCGGGGCCACGTCTCCTCAGACCTCCAACGGGCTGGACATAGATCCAGGAGATAGACCCAGGGCCCGGGGCCACCTCGTCCCTTACACTTACACTTTATTCTGCATGGCGTTGGTTTTCCTGGAAGGGGGTCTTACACTCGAATCCAACATTGTATGTTATTATACCTGTTTATTTACAGAGGATCTTTGAACATGTGGTCCTCAATCGTCGAGGTGGTCCTCAATGCGTCCTTAAGTTTTTTTCGGAGTTTCCCTGCGCGTTCCTCTGAAATCAGTGCTCGGCCCTGAACGGGTCTGCCCGTTACGATGTGCGTGCGTTCATATTAAGTTTGCCGAAGGGTGGCGAAAGTCTTTGTTATCATCAGATGTGCTGTTGGTTTTACTTGTTATTATAATTTATACTATCTGTGTGTGTCCTAGTCCACTGATCCTAACCAGAATGTGTGTCCATGTTTCCACGGGTCGTTGTACCGCTGTAGTAGAGCAGAAGTAGTTATTTTGTTACTGAGTAACCAATGAGTAACTGTCTCTTATAGCCACGTTACAAATGGCTGCTGTTTCAGATGTCTGTTATGCTGATCCACGACAGGGAGATCACCGCCTTGAACTCCAGATGGAGATCACTGCCTTAACCTCATGGAGATCACTGCCTTAACCTCATGGAGATCACTGCCTTAACCTCATGGAGATCACTGCCTTAACCTCATGGAGATCACTGCCTTGAACTCCAGATGGAGATCACTGCCTTAACCTCATGGAGATCACTGCCTTAACATCATGGAGATCACTGCCTTAACATCATGGAGATCATTGCCTTAACCTCATGGAGATCACTGCCTTAACCTCATGGAGATCACTGCCTTGAACTCCAGATGGAGATCACTGCCTTAACCTCATGGAGATCACTGCCTAAACCTCATGGAGATCACTGCATTCATAATGTTAGGAGGAATCACAGACATTCACATATCAGGATATTTCCACATTACTCCTCACAGGCCTTGGTGTGTGGTTATGGGGTTGCTGAATGACCTTTTTCCATCGTTGTAAGTGAAAGAAGGGTCCATGTTGTCTGGCAGTAAGAGATGTGGTGACCAGGCCATGAAGAGTCGCACAAACAACAACAGTTTTGTCTGCTACTCTGTTGTTAAGTCCTGGTAATGCATGACACGTATAGCCTGCACAGACTGCTAGCATGTGGTTGCTACTTGAAGCCTACATGTGTGTCTGCGTTCTAGGAAACATATCGAGGTAACTTACTTTGAAACATCTGGAGTCTGTTCTGCAACCGATCTCTGAAAGAACAAGGCACCACTGTTGTGTCTGCTACTCTGGTGTTATGTCCTGGTCATGACACATGTAGCCTACACACTGGGCTGGCAATCTATCTTGGAAGGAGTCTATTTATTCAGCACTCCTCTTCTAAGGTCTGTCTGTATCCAATGTGTCTCACGACTCTTGGCAGACCGGGCACGAGTACCAAACAGTTTATACCCGTGTTGTAAATTCCCCACACTCTGAGGTTATTGCAGCCGTTCTTAAAGTGCGATCCTATCTTCTGCAACCTGCCCAGTTGTTTGTGCGTTTGTGTGTTTGTGTGTATGCGTGCGTGCGTGTGTGTGTGTGTGTGGGGGGGGGGGGGGGGGGCGTCCATAAACTGCCCTTTCTATGTTCAAGTTTCCCGAGGGCCCCATTTGTCCTTCTTTGTGTGCAAAGAAGAGAGTTCTGATCTATCACGGAGTGGAAAACAGTGAAAACCTTGAAAGGTTTTCCCTGTTTGAAGCCCCAGAGCTGAGATGTGTTGAGGTCCATTAGTGAGTAGGCTTTCCTTACAGTCAGTCTGAGTTGGGGTCCTATTTCTGGGAGGCAGGGGGCTGTCAAAAGATTATTCAGATATTGCTGTCGTTGGATGCGCTATCTGCTTCAATGAAGCTTATCTTCAGCCATCTCTGTCTGTCTGTGTTTCTGTCTCCGTCCTCTATCTCTATCTCGCCCCCCCCTCTGTATGCCTCTCTGGTGCAATGGCACAAGGGTTGAACAATGGCCTCCTGTGTGGGTCTGGTGGTTCTGCCGCTGGCCCATGGTCGTACACAGAGGGATTCTGTGTTTGAGTGGATCCCAGTTGTCCTGTTAGGAGTCATCCCAAGGTGTAGCTGGCTCTGTCCGGGACCCAAGCCCTCCATAGTCCTGCTGGTCCACCAACCAATGACTTAACAAGGTCCGCCGACATTATCTCCTCGGCTCATGTCCCTAAGGCCTCTGTAAGTCACAGTCGACTGCCTTTATTTAGAGCAACATTATATCACAGCCTTGTAAAGCAACGTCCAATCACAGCCATCGTCTTGTATCTCACCATCCAATCATGTCTGGTTACATTCGGACAGTCTTATGTTGCCCACTTTTTAGAGCCCTCCTGGTTCCCAAAATGCAACATTTCTGGATGTGCCATGTGTCTGTTATTAGTCATGTGCTTTATCCTGAGACCTGGTGGTGGGCCACCACAGGGACCTTCTGAGTTCCCCCCATCAACCATTGGCTGATGGTGCGTGTTTGGACCTGCTTTGTCTTGGGCTCGTTTGATGTGAAGACGACTACGACTACTGCTGCCTTATCCAGAGGCTTGATCTGGCGCGTAGGACCTGTGAAAGAAGACTGAATTGAAAGAGATGATTGGTTTGGACAGGTGCTTTGAAATCTGTGTTTCAAGTCTGGGGACGGAGCCTCAACCCGCTGGACCCTTCTCCGGGCAAGGCCTTGGTGGAGGGTTCACCAATGCCTTGGTGGAGGGTTCACCAAGGCCTTGGTGGAGGGTTCACCAATGCCTTGGTGGAGGGTTCACCAAGGCCTTGGTGGAGGGTTCACCAAGGCCTTGGTGGAGGGTTCACCAAGGCCTTGGTGGGGGGGGTCACCAAGGCCTTGGTGGAGGGTTCACCAAGGCCTTGGTGGAGGGTTCACCAAGGCCTTGGTGAACCCTCCACCAAGGCCTTGGTGAACCCCCCACCAAGGCCTTGGTGACCCCCCCACCAAGGCCTTGGGGACCAAGGCCTTGCCCGGAGAAGGGTCCAGCGGGTTGAGGCTCCGTTGAGGCCTTGGTCTCTGGTTCATGTGTGACAAGCGTGTAAGGCACTATTTTAATTAAAGTAATTATTGTTATTATCAAGTGAGCGTTGGCGTGTCATGTCATTGGCAGGGTGGTATTTTTGCAGTGTGATCGATTACAGCATTTACCGGTGAATAATCTGTCTTTCAGACAATTATTTTACAAGTGACACAGGAACGGATTCTGGGAATCTTGAGCTGCCGAATAATCATGGCCATCGATGACGAAACTGCAGGTGGAGAAATACGGATAGGCAATGTTATAAAGGAACTTCAGTGGTCTTTTTCATTTCCTGAAGAAGACGTGCCAAAAAAAGAGTGTGTGTTTGTGTGCGTGTGTGTGTGTGTCTGTGCGTGTGTGAAATACAACAAATCCTTTTGATGGAAGCTCCCGCCGGGTCTAATGGACGGGTGTGCAGTCTGGGCTGATGTCCAGATGAACAAAATGGATCTTCAGTCAACTTTGAATGTGCATCACTTCTGTGATGGAGAAAACATTTCTTCACACAGTCTTGGTGACAGGGCCTAGCGGAAATCAGTGTTAGCTTGTGTCCTTTGGCAATATGCTGCTTAACACAAAGTCCAACTATTCCTGGACTTTGTGATTTTATTGTCAAATTTGTTGTTTTTATTTGTTGCATTTCTTTCATTGTGTCGCATTTGGCTCAAGAGTTTCCCTAATAACATCTTCAAACCCGTGTTTCAGGTTCAGTGTATTCGTGATGTGTTGCAGGGGGTCATTGAACTGGGCTCTTTTCTTCCAGCGGGGCGAAGATGATGTCTGATGCCAGTGACATGCTGGCGGCGGCCCTGGAGCAGATGGATGGAATCATAGCAGGTAAAGTGGCTCTCCTCCCCCTCTCCTCCTCCTCCTCAACCTGTCGCTGGTCATAAAGCACTCCCTCTGCCCTTAAGTGAGCACTCGTCTCCCATGTCAACTCCTGCATCTCTTTGCTCAGAGTTTGGAGTAGTCTTGACTTTATACGCTGACTCTAATAACCGGTTGAGTTTAAACGCTGCTTTGAGGTCTCTGACATGTGCCATGTCCTTGCCTGGCCCTGCAGCTGGAGGTCATGGTTGCCATCTGAACTAAAACGTAATGGGGCATCTTTATGTGTGTGGTTATCAAGCATTCATTTAGGAGTCGTTGACCATCAGGGTTAAAGACCTGAAGCGACCCGTGTGCACTAGCCCAACGCCGCGACGCTGACCCCTTCAGAGGACATGCTAGTCCTACGATATATAAAGTCTCAGCCCAGTTTCAAATAAACATTAAATTGCATAAACTCGTCATATAGCCATACATTTAGTGTAAACGTTTATTTGTCGAGGACAATGTACCAAAATAAATTAATATCCATGAGAAGAAACACGCTGTGTCAGAGACCAGGGTGCTATAATCTTGTAGAGCCTTGTATTTCCATTGTGTTCACTGAGACACAGTGAGAGTTAGACAGGGAGGTATGAGGAGGGACGACATGCAGCGTGGACCACAGGAACCAGAGCTGGGGCGCTGTGGTAAGTACTTAACGCTGTACCCGGGTGGCCAGCGGGGCTGCTATAACCCAGATACCGTATTTTCCCCGGACCAATAAACATGAACTAAATGTACGGCTGTATCACTGCTGTTATAGCCCCAGTCTCTTATAATACAACATGGCTGCTCCACCTCAGTGTCTGTCCCCCGGCCCCCTCAGGCTCCAAGGCCCTGGACTACTCCAACGGCATGTTTGACTGCCAGTCGCCCACCTCGCCCTTCATGGGCAACCTGCGGGCGCTGCACCTCCTGGAGGACCTGCGCAGCGTGCTGGAGCTCATGGACGAGGAGGAGCAGGAGGGCCTGCGCTGCCAGATCCCCCACTCCACCGCCCTCAGCCTGGGGGAGTGGCTGCAGGGACACCTGGTGAGGGGGGGGGGGGGCGCACACGCACAAACACTCACACATGCACGCACACACACACACACTACGCACTCACACACACGCGCGCGTACGTACTAACGCACACACACATACGTACACACGAGCGCGCAGGCAACACACGCAAGTCTCGTACGTACACACGGTCACACGTGCGCAAACGCACACTCACACAGATATTAGTTTTGTGTTTTGGGGTTTTATATACTGTACATTTAGCCCAGGTAATGTAGAACATGAACCTTTAATTGGAGGTCAACTAGTTATGTTGTCTCCGGTGAATTTTGATTATCACGCTGAGAACAGCCACAGCTTGTGGGATCAGATATGGCGTTAAGGAGCAGGCAGGCATAAATAGTGTTAAGTTCTGTTCAGTCCAGAACTTCCTGAAGCTGCAGCCACCCAGGAGAAGTGATGTTCCTCCCTCTTATCGTGTTTCATGCTGGGACCAATCAGCCCTATAGAGTCACGTGTTGGCTCTGACTAAATATACATAATGGGTAAACACGGGCCAGCTGTCAGCAGATGAGATCCTCTGGCCCAGGCCGACTACAGATTTCCTGGTTCCCTGGACCATAAACACCTACTGTCAGCACTGTGTGGCTCTGAGGTGAAGCCTCAGACATGGAGACGTGCCTCTGGGTGTCGACCTGACCCAGCTGGATGCTCTGCGTTTGGGTGACCCTGTCCTCTCCGTCTGCACTCTGCGTTCGGTCCCGTGGTCCCACTGTTTCTTTCTCTGCTGGATCGTCTCCCCTTCCACAACAACAGACCCCATGTGTTTTATGTTACTTGGCTGGGCTAAGTTTCTGTTTCAGCCAGAGGGCTCATAACTTATCTTTTACTGCTGGTCCTGATTTGGGTCAGAAACACAGCACTCCGGTTGCTCTCCTACAGCACGCTCTTGTGATTGTCCTTCAGATTAGCCGCTACAGTCTTAGCCGTACAGCTCTTTACCACAAAGCCCACAAGACGTCTGCTCTGGAGAGAGAGAGAGAAATGGAAGTGCAGGTGTTGTGTCCCAGCAAGTTAGCGATGGCAAACACAGCACTATCTCCAACCCCCTGGGTTGTCCGTGCTACCAACAGCAGGACTGAATGCCATGCTCAATGCCTGAGTTTATGTGGAATGATGTAACTCACCCCAGCAGAGCACTTTAAACCAAGCCGCCTCTTTTTCAGCCATTTAAGGTCTTGTTAGCTGGAGGGTCACTCAGCTCTCTGCAGCCGTTCTGTCTGCCGTTTGGTGATTGCTTAGCGTCAGAGCCCTAAACCATTACCTTTCTTTATAATGCAGTTCATGGTCAGTTCTTCAACTTTTGCACTGTAAACTGTTGAACACACGCACACGCACACGCACACACACACACACACACACACACACACACACACACACACACACACACACACACACACACACACACACACACACACACACACACACACACACACACACACACACACACACCCTCTGACTGATTCCCTTTTCCCTCGTCAGTCTAACGGCCACGTCTCCCTGAGCGGCGGGGATCAGTACCAGGAGCGCCTGACCCGGCTGGAGAGTGACAAGGAGTCTCTGGTGCTGCAGGTAGTCCTCACAACACGACACGCAGCTGACTGGGGCCTTGGAGTGACTGTCGCTTTCTATGATTACTTCGAAACTAGCTGCTCGCAACTAGAATTCTCTCAAGCTATTTGTTTTGTTTTCACATCTTTTGTGGTCCTTTTTGTGTCTTCAAGCTTTAGTTGCAAAGGATGTAGAAGGAACCAAAATTGACGGCATGGAAAGTAGCCTGATAGTTTGACGGTTGATGATGCTGGCATAGACAGCAGTACGTATTGGGGCTCTGGTCACAAGGCCTCACATGAACACAGAGGTGTCTGCTGGGCTGCAGGTGAGCGTTCTGACGGACCAGGTGGACGCCCAGGGTGAGAAGATCAGAGACCTGGACGTCTGTCTGGAGGACAACCGAGATAAACTCAACAGCACAGAGGAGATGCTGCAGCAGGTGGGGATGCCCTCTGCATTGACGTGAGTCTGGGGGATAACGTCACCAGGAGGAAGACCTCAGTCCAGTTAATCTCCAATCCTGTGCTTTGTGGATTTAAAACAAAAGCATTGGGTCGAATGTAAAAATGTAAAAATTGGTTCTGGAGATTTGCCCCTGGTTGGGTCTCTTCATGTATATGTTGCCATTATTGCATTGATTATTATTTTTTTTTATTGGATGCGTTGTCTATTAGGTCTGTTAGGAATCTCTGCCTAAACCCACCTCTACTAAAACATCTCTCTTGATTGGCATCCCATTTTGACGAGGGCCTCATCAGATGTCGTGGCACAAGTGTAATACAGGACCACCACCTTGTCATGCACTAGTTGGTATTCACTAGGAAAGAGGACATTTATTTCAGCTGCAAATTAATTAATTCACCTGCACATTAATCCCTCAGTTGTTGTTGGCCTATTAGAGCCCTCTATTTACCTAGGGTTATTTTCAGAAATAAAATAAAACATTTTGTCTTGTTTCTTTTGATGAGAATAATCAATTTGCTACAATATAAACAGAAAAGCGTCAAAATAGTGATATGAGTTGGCCTCCACTCTAAGCACTTAAATTAACTATAAATACCTAATAGATTTGAGATGAGATTATATTTAGTTTCAGTAGAGCGTTATGAGCCGTTGTCATTCCTCCTGTATCATGGCATTAGTTTGGTCCTAGACTAAAGTCTCCTGCCAGCTGTGGGAGCGGCCCTCCGCTCTGGCTGACCTGCTAACCTTCACATGGAGCCCCCCTGCCAGGCTCAGAGCCTACATGGATAGGGCCACACTGACCTCCGGCCCCTCCGCCCCCCTCAGGAGCTGCTGTGCAGGGCCTCCCTGGAGACCCAGAAGCTGGAGCTGATGTCAGAGGTCTCCAGTCTGAAGCTAAAGCTGAACGCCATCGAGAAGGAGCGGCGAGACCTGGACCGGTTCGGAGACAGCGAGGTACAGCCAATGACAGCGCTCTGAGTCAGGCACCAGCCACTCAGCCCTCGTCTACTGATCGAAGATTAAGGATTGATCCTCAATACAAGTCTAATGACTTTGTTAAAGCAAAGGATCTGGGATAGGAATCACTGAGAAATGTTTTGACGGGTACTGTAGGTACGTCCAAACAAAAGGCTTCGACAGAAGGGAGAGTGACCAGGTGCCCCGCTCTGCAGGGCCAGAGCCGCACATCCCCTGGTCCAGCTCTAAGATAAGCCTCACATCCCCTGGTCCAGCTCTAAGATAAGCCTCACATCCCCTGGTCCAGCTCTAAGATAAGCCTCACATCCCCCTGGTCCAGCTCTAAGATAAGCCTCACATCCCCTGGTCCAGCTCTAAGATAAGCCTCACATCCCCCTGGTCCAGCTCTAAGATAAGCCTCACATCCCCTGGTCCAGCTCTAAGATAAGCCTCACATCCCCTGGTCCAGCTCTAAGATAAGCCTCACATCCCCTGGTCCAGCTCTAAGATAAGCCTCACATCCCCTGGTCCAGCTCTAAGATAAGCCTCACATCCCCTGGTCCAGCTCTAAGATAAGCCTCACATCCCCTGGTCCAGCTCTAAGATAAGCCTCACATCCCCTGTTCTAGCCATAAGATGACTGAGCTAAGGCCTGTGCGATGTATCAAATATACTCGATATATCTCCGAAATAGCTGTGTGAGGTACATAAAAGTATTATTTCGTAAGTATTGAGTATTTTACGGTCATCTGGGTTTTTTCAAGGGGCAGCCAAGACTTGCCTTGGTTTCGTGTTTAAAGGGGACATATTCTACCACCAGGTGTGAGTGTGATTAGCCTGACAAGCCATTTCGAAAATCTGCCCCATATGACATCACAGGTGGGCGTGTCCACTTAGATCTGTGCTTGATAAATCAGCTTACCAGCCTACCCAGTGGACTGAAGTAAACGTTGCTCATCTATCAATCGAAACGGCTTGTCAGGCTAATCACACTCAAACCTGGTGGCATAATAAGTCTCCTTTAAAACATTCTCCGGTGGATTTCTCCCTCCCTCACGCAGTAACATGAGTGAGGGCGCTTGCGTCACAGACTCACCAACCAGTCCCACGCGACATCAAGTTTCTTGCGGTTTGCAGCGCCGGCCGGCTCAGTGTAGCATAGTGTATCCTAATAAGGGATCAGTGATCTGGCAGTATTTTTTGATATCGAGAGGAGGACGTTGTGCAAAACACGCCAAAGCTTGTAACGTCTTGTCTGATCTGATGTCGGCATGGTTACCAGCTGCACGCTCCGTAACACAGCTGCACGTCACGCACACAATCGGAATACAAGGTGCTCCCTCGTCTTATGCTACTTCTCTAGCTGTAAGATAGATCGATAGATAGATAGATCCTTTAATAATCCTTCACAGGAAATTACAGTGTCACAACAGCCTAAATTAGCCTCGGAAAACATCGTTGTTTACCCTACTTCAAGCAACCATAAAGAGTTAACTGGGACGTGTCTGCGTGGTTTGTTGGGGAGAGGAGTTATCTATCGGTCGACCCCGGCTAGGCGCTGGGGGTAGAGGGCAGCACACCCAAGTTCCTAAATAAATTAATTCAATGGGCTCAAAAATATCAAACACATTGTATCAAAATGAGTTTATAATATTTTAGTTTAATTCATTGCAATGGCCTACATATGAAGAAGATGCTGCCTAAATTAGTTATTTGTGTGAAATATTTTTAGATGATTCAGCCTTAATGTTTATAAGCCCATCAATCAATCTCTCTCTCTCTCCCGCTCTTTCTCTCTCTCTCTCTCTCTCTCTCTCTCTCTCTCTCTCTCTCTCTCTCTCTCTCTCTCTCTCTCTCTCTCTCTCTCTCTCTCTCTCTCTCTCTCTCTCTCTCTCTCTCTCTCTCTCTCTCTCTCTCTCTCTCTCTCTCTCTCTCTCTCTCTCTCTCTCTCTCATTGTTCTGAGCTGCTCAGATTTATATTGCCCCTTTTTTAAATTTTGAAGATTGTTTTTGCTTTGTTTGAATAGAAAAATTGTCTTATTTCAATTAAATTGTGATTAATCACTAACATGGAAATATAAAATGTTTTGATGGAAACCACCTGGGAAGTTAACCAATAATTGTTTATAGTCTGCAGGGAAAACAGTAAAGGGGTGAAGTGGGATTTCATGGGGTCCTTTAAAGGAGATTTCAAAATATCGAGGTATACTGTATATCGTGAAATGGAGAAAATGTATTTTGGGATATTAATTTTTTCACATATCGCACAGCCTCAAGTGAGCCTCACATCCCCTGGTCTAGCCTTGAGATGACAGTGAGCCTCACATCCCCTGGTCTAGCTCTAAGATGACAGTGAGCCTCACATCCCCTGGTCTAGCTCTGAGATGACACTGAGCCTCACATCCCCTGGTCTAGCCTTGAGATGACAGTGAGCCTCACATCCCCTGGTCTAGCCTTGAGATGACAGTGAGCCTCACATCCCCTGGTCTAGCCTTGAGATGACAGTGAGCCTCACATCCCCTGGTCTAGCTCTAAGATGACAGTGAGCCCTCACATCCCCTGGTCTAGCTCTAAGAATGACAGTGAGCCTCACATCCCCTGGTTTAGCCCTGAGATGACAGTGAGCCTCACATCCCCTGGTCTAGCCTTGAGATGACAGTAAGCCTCACATCCCCTGGTCTAGCCTTGAGATGACAGTGAGCCTCACATCCCCTGGTCTAGCCCTGAGATGACAGTGAGCCTCACATCCCCTGGTCTAGCTCTAAGATGACAGTGAGCCTCACATCCCCTGGTCTAGCTCTGAGATGACAGTGAGCCTCACATCCCCTGGTCTAGCCCTGAGATGACAGTGAGCCTCACATCCCCTGGTCTAGCTCTAAGATGACAGTGAGCCTCACATCCCCTGGTCTAGCTCTCAGATGACAGTGAGCCTCACATCCCCTGGTCTAGCTCTAAGATGACAGTGAGCCTCACATCCCCTGGTCTAGCTCTCAGATGACAGTGAGCCTCACATCCCCTGGTCTAGCTCTGAGATGACAGTGAGCCTCACATTCCCTGGTCTAGCCCTGAGATGACAGTGAGCCTCACATCCCCTGGTCTAGCCTTGAGATGACAGTGAGCCACACATCCCCTGGTCTAGCTCTAAGATGACAATGAGCCACACAACCCCTGGTCTAGCTCTAAGATGTGTTTGAACATTAGCGGTTGAGTTCATCTTCAACGGTTTCTTCATTTCCTAATCTAACCCTTTTTAGCCACTTTGTGTTTTCTTCATGCTCTTTAATGTTTAAGGTTTACTGCCATCTCACTGACCCCCTCATTTTTCGTGCGCGTGTTCAATGAGAGGAGGGAGATTGTTACATAATTTGTAGTGGAGGACCAGGTAAAATGTACATTTGTTTTTGCGGTAATGGCCATGAATGCAGAGAGGTGAGATGATTGACACACTTGAGAATGTCGCTAAATGAAACACAGACCAGTCCAATGAACCATTACTTTCTACGATCAAAGGACTCTTTTTTTCACTATGGTAGCATAATGGTGAACATATACATTTGAAAATTAATATTATTGAAATAAATAAGACACTGGAATATGGAATGCGTTCCGGGGCCACCAGAAAGAATAGACCAGTACTCTGAGCTAGGCTTCACATTAAAGGAAAAGAATATTTTATGAAGGTTTGAGTTTGACAAATTCTGTTGGTTGTATGTCTTTAACACTGGTGTGCTGCCAGACACTGAGGGCTGTGCCTCTTGTTGTTGTGTCAGGAGCTGGTCCTGGAGGTCAACGAGCTGCGCTACAGACTGCAGGAGATGGAGGGTGACAGGATACAGTACGAGAAGAAACTCAAGTCCACCAAGGTGAGTCCATGGGGAGCCCTCCCTGTGCGGCCGCTGGGCCCGCTTCAAGGGGTGACTTCACGCTTTTTAGACTCTTCCCTTTGCTTTAGACTGTCATATGATGTATGTATACATGTTTTACTCATGCTAAGATAGAAAAATCTAAGTCTGAGGGAGTATCCACGCCCACCTGTAATGTTCGATATAGCCAACGGCTTGGAGCTCAACACATCAGCATCGTGGGGCCAGTGACACACGGATTTAGGTTAAGAAATGGAGAAAGCTGTTGTCTTTAGAGTCCTAGCGCTGTATTGATTGTTAACGTTGAAGGCGGAGAGCGCGAGTGTTCCTCTTAGCTGAGGGCACATCAGTACTGGGTCGGCCTTCTCCCTGAACTCCACAGGAACATGCTGAGGCTGAACCTCTTCCCACCATGTCCGCTGTAGTCTGGGGGGTTATGGAGGGGCTCCTCCTCTCGCTCTTTACTGTTGACCTGTCACGTCTGAATGCTCTTCTCCTCTTGGGGGGTTGATCTCACTGCTGCTAGTCGCTCATGGCCAAGCTCTCCTGCTTGAAAATGAAAGTGGACCAGATGCACTATGAGAAACTGAGGGAGGAGCCCAGCCTCCAGGCCATGAAGGTGGGCCTCCCTGAGCTCTGCTGCCCCGCCTGCTGTGGTCTGCTGGGTTGTTTCTTTCCCCCCGTGGCTCATTGTCCTGCTGTATTTTTATTGTGCAATGTCTCTTTATTCCTTCCCTCTCCTGCTGAATGAAGTCACTTCTTGTAAAGCCGTGTCTTCACTTTTTTTTACTGTTTTTTTTTTTTTAACCAAAGTACTACTTTGGTTAAAGAAAGTGATGTCACACATCTTTATACATAAATGTTGAAACAGATCCACACGGCTCCAGCTCACTCGAACCAGAGGTGTGGACACACCCTGCTCTGGGGGGACTTCAGCCCCATCCTGGTGTCTTTCCCCTTCCACTTCTTACTCCAGACATCTGTGTCAACCCCTTCCTTAAGCAATTTCTCCTGCAAGATTTAATTGACCTTATCTTCTGCCTTGAACCCACCCTGGCACCTTGTTAACGTGTGTGTTTGTGTGTGTGTGTCTGCGTGGGGCGGAGGGCTTCTTAAGAGGGGGTAGATAGTTTGTGGACCCCCACCCAGACATGTTGCGCTCTGTGTTGTGGTGTCCTGAAGGAGGAGCTGGCGGCGCTGAGGAGGCAGCAGGAGAACGGAGACGGGGGGCCGAGGAGGGTGGAGGCGGGCCCAGAAAGAGGTGGGCTGCTTCGTCTGGGGGGGGGGGGGGGGGTCATCTGCTGCTTCATCTTGCTCTCTCTCTCGCTCTGTGACCCGGAGAAGCTTCAACACCCGACACCCTAACACACCACACATCAACACACCACACCCTAACACACCACACATCAACACACCACACCCTAACACACCACACATCAACACACCACACCCTAACACACCACACATCAACACACCACACCTTAACACCACCTCACTCACAATGAAGTGCATCCATGTAACGCAACGTTCAACACAACCTGGTGCTGCTTGCATCCCCAGGGGCAGGATTATAATCTGATACGTTTATCTCGAGCAAAATCAATGAACCGCGTTCAGTGCAGGGTTATAGGAAGGAGGAGAGTCAACACGGCAGCAGTATGGAGCAGGGTCACTTCTGTTTTTGGTTTGACCCATGAGGACACAATGTCAGTCGCTCAGTCGAAACACCAATGTCTTATGTCCACCCTTGGTTGTGTTCCACTTCCTGTGATGACATTAGGCTAACCATAGATGTGGTTTTGTCTGCATACACTCATTAAAATATGTTTTTAGGCAAAACAACGTGAAACAATTCAATAAGGCGGTGAGGCGTTAAGGAACAGCGCAGGGCACGTTACAGCGAGGGTTATGTGCTCTACATTAAACTCATTTCTGTATTGTGATGCACCGCACACACAGGGGCTCAGCTTTCACGTTACATATGCATTATAACAGTTCATGAGTGCACACGTTAGTCATGTTGTACGTCTGAATGTCAAACAATATTTTAAAACTGCCACCAGTTTTTGTTTTTCCTGACTGTGTGTCCTGTTCAGTCTCTCATGCAGACGAGCCTCTTAGACAGAGGCTGAAGGAGAAACGTAAGGGCCTTGTGTTTACTACGACTTGCTCCCCCCCCCCCCCCCGTGTTGCATGTCCGGGCCTGTGTGAACCCTCCCCCCCCCCCCACTGCTTGTCCTCGTAACCCCGGAGACCTGACCAGCGTTGAGCCTGGGTCGGCCCAGCACGGGGCCAGCCCTCTCTAGGACCTGAATGCACCGATGTGCACGCTGGCTCACTTAGTCTGAACCCCAGCAAGGAATGTCTGCATTGTGTCCCCTCCCCCAGAGTCTTGGAATGAAGTCAGTGTCCTCACCACCGCTCTCAGCTCAGCTGCATGGACCGCTGCACCCTACCTCTACCTCCCCTCTACCCTCCCCCTCTACCTCCCCTCTACCTCCCCCTCTACCTCCCCTCTACCCTACCCCCTCTACCTCCCCTCTACCTCCCCCCTCTACCTACCCCCTCTACCCTACCCCCCTCTCTACCTCCCCCCTCTACCCTACCCCTCTACCCTACCCCTCTAGCCTCCCCTCTACCTCCCCTCTCTATACCCTCCCGCTCTACCCTATACCCTCTACTCTCCCTTCTACCCTCCCCCCTCTACCTCCCTCGACCTCCCCCTCTACCCCCCTCGACCTCCCCTCTACCCTACCCCTCTCTACCCTCCCTCTACCTCCCCCTCTCTCACCCTACCCCTCTACCTCCCCCTCTACCCTACCCCTCTACCTCCCCCACTACCTCCCTCCTCTACCTCCCCCTCTACCTCCCCCCCTACCCTACCCCCTCTACCTCCCCCCTCTACCCTCCCGCTCTACCTCCCCCTCTACCCCCCCTCCTCTACCCTACTCCCCCCTCTACCCTACCCCTCTACCTCCCCCTCTACCCTACCCCCCCTCTACCTCCCCCCTACCTCCCCCTCTACTCTACTACCCCCTCTACCTCCCCTCTACCTCCCCCTCTACCTCCCCTCTACCCTACCCCCCTCTACCCCCCCTCTACCTCCCCCTCTACCTCCCCCTCTACCTCCCCTCTATCTCGCCCTCTACCTCCCCTCTACCCTACCCCCCTCTACCTTCCCCTCCTTTCTTCGCCCTCTACCTTCCCCTCTACCTCCCCCTCTACCCTATCCCTCTACCTCCCCCCTCTACCCTAACCCTCTACCTCCCCTCTACCTACCCCTCTACCCTACCCCTCTACCCTTCCCCCTCTACCCTATCCCCCTCTACCTCCCCCCTCTACCCTACCCCTCTACCTCCCCTCTACCTCCCCCTCTACCTCCCCCTCTACCTACCCCCCTCTACCCTACCCCTCTACCTCCCCCTCTACCCTATCCCTCTACCTCCCCCTCTACCCCTACCCCCTCTACCCTCCCCCTCTACCTCCCCCTCTACCCCCCCCTCTACCTCCCCCTCTACCTCCCCCTCTACCTACCCCCCTCTACCTCCCCCTCTACCTCCCCTCTACCCTACCCCTCTACCTCCCCCTCTACCCCCTCTACCTCCGCCTCTACCCTACCCCTTACCTCCCCTCTGTACTCCCCTTCTACCTCCCCCTCTACAGCTCTACCCTCCTCCTAACCTCCCCCTCTACCCTACCCCTCCTAACCCCTTCTAACCTCCCCTCTCTACCTCCCTCCTCTAACCCTACCCCTCTTACACCCTACCCCTCCTACCTCCCCTTCTACCTTCCCTCTCCTCTAACCTCCTCCCTCTACCTCCCCCCCTCTACCTTCCCCTCTACACTTACCCCTCTGCCCATACACCGCACACTACTCCTCCCCCTCTACCCTCCCCCTCTACCCTACCCTCTACCTCCCCCTCTACCAGTCTCCTACTGCTTCCTACCCCTCTACCGTCTCCCTCCCCTCCTGTGATCCTCCTCGTGTGCTTACTCCTGATCCCCTCTAATGCATGTCCGTGTCTACACTGTTTGCCATGCTGGCCGTCGTCTTCTCCTACCTTCTCCCTCCCCTGTTCCCCTCTGTCCCTCCGTCCGTGTCACCCTCCCGTCCGTGTCCCAGTGTTTGCCAGTGTCCGTCGTGTTGATTCAGTCTCAGATCATGTCTTGTGTGCGTCCACTGTGAGCCCAAAAGCCCCTTCTGTGTGGGCAGTGTGTCACTGTTTGGGCAGTGTGTGTGACTGTGGTCAGTGTGTGACTGTGGGTCAAGTGTGGAGCCGGCAGTTGTAGTGTCACTGTGGGACAGGGTGTGGTGACTGTGTGGGGCAAGTGTGTCACTTCGTGGGGACAGTTGTGAACTGGAATAAGTGGACAGTGTGTGAGTGTGGGTACATGTGTGACTGGGACAGAGTGTGTGAATGTGGGACAGTGGTTGTGACTGTGGGACAGTGTGTGACTGTGGGGGCAGTGTTGAACTGGTGCAGTGTGATCTGGTGGGACGTGTGTCACTGTGGGACAAGCGGTACTCACGTGCTCAGTAGAGGTGTGTGTAAAATAGTCAGCTGCCAGCCAACTCGTATGTGTCTTCAAAACAGCGTATCACAAATCCTCTGTAAATCACTTCTTAGCATTGTTTCAGTTGTAAGTCATGTACTAAGCGCTCTTTTTACTTTTAACGATGAGGTATCATTTATATAAACATGGTGATATACGTAAATTGTAGATGGTTATATAAAACCACCACTAGCCAGTGGACTCCCTTTGTGTTTAACTAGAGGGTAGATCTGTGACATGGCTTGTAGAAAGGTGGCTCAACATCAAACCTGGTGTTAAAAGGGGTCCCCTTTAACGTGAGCAATTAATGAATCGTCAACATGTATTAATTCACGTTAATGATTAGTTTGTCATTAGCCTAAAGGCTTAAAAATGAGTGCTTATGATCTGAGCGGATGTTTGGCATAAACGTCATTCATATATAAATTTGTGCCCAAGTAATACATAGGTCTCTAAACTGTAGGATTGTGGTAGTAAGCACATCATCGATCTATCCATAAGTGTTTAACGTCCGTCTGTAGCGCAGATATCTGATCCATCATTAAGTGATTAGTCTCTGTAGCGCAGATATCTGATCCATCATAGTTGATTAGTCTCTAGCCCAGATATCTGATCCCATCATAGTGATTAGGTCTCTAGAGAATGGGAGTTGTTGTGATGTTTTACCTAAAGTCCTTTTCTGGGTGTCACAGACGTGGTACAGTGCAGAGGATGAAGAGCGGTCGGTAGAATCTCTCATGGCGGCCATGTATGAAGAGAAGGAAATTGTCCCAACTGGTTTAAACTGGTGCACCTCCATTCACCAGCCATGGCATCATCAACGTTAAGTTCCATCCTCATGATAGATATCCATCTGAGATGTCTGAAACGTCTGGTCCTGCAGGGACCGGAAGATTGAGGAGTTTTGAACAGTCAGTCGGCCCTGCGGTCCAGGAGGCTCCAGGACGGGGGGGTGACGGGAAGAAGAGGTGGGAACTGCTCCGCTGGTTTCTGGTAGAGGTGTCATCATGCTTTTTCGACTTTTCCCCTTCGCTTACAGGCTGTGTATCAGGGTGTCCGCGGCTATCCTTAAAAAGTCTTAAAGAAATTCATGTTTCTATATATAAGGCCTTAACAAAAGTCTTAAAATGCTATATAAAATGTCATATGCCTGGTCCTAAAATACATGTAACTCAAGGTTCTAAATTTGTCGGGGGCAGGACTATATATATATTTTTCTTTCTCGTTGGACTTTCTCAGAAAAGGACCATGTAGAGAGGCTTCTTTCTGCTAGCTGCATCATATATTAATGAACGACGATTATCTGCGTCTGCTGGCTAGACGTAGGTCTGCGACAAATGGAGTAGGTTAGTCACAGTGTCAAGGAGGTTGGCTTGGAAGACGTTCTCGTTTCCAAAGTTGGCTCGCGTCTGTTGCCAACCCGCCACCATCGTCGTGTTAATTTGGTCTTAAATTTCATTCACACTGGTGGTATTAAAAAGTCCTTAAATTTGACTTGCTGAACCTGCAGATACCTCTCTGGTTAATATGACGTCGGAAGACATGTTTTACGTCTGCTAAGTCTAGAAAATAGGTTGACTCTACTTTATTTCCGTAACAGTTGGTGGGTACCCTCAGCACTGCAGTGGGGCGGGGCTGAAGTAGCAGATTGTCCCGCCTGCCGCCTGGCTACCTCCCCCAATGTGTGTACAACTTCCCGGGGGTCTGACTTTTGCCCATGTCGCCACAAAGCGTCCTCTCGACCAATTCGCAAACACAATGTGGCGTGCTGACCTCAATTACTAGCAGACTGGGCCACTCGGGGTAGGAGGGCCTTAAAAAGGGACATGATACACAAAATAAGTCGACCACGCGATACAAAACGGGTTACAGGCAGGCCACGTACCGTAACCCTACTTCTAGTATTCCCCCCAAATGCATTTATTATTAAACCCTAACCAAAAGCATAATATCGGGATATTTTAAGGACAAACTGTGTCCATTCCCATCCTAACGGCTTTCAGGGGAAAACACAACACCCGCAGTCTGTGAACTTGTCCCGCCCCTCAATTTCAAATGTAATGAAATACACTTCCGGTATTTCAGGACTGTGTTATCTCCATTTTGCCTCGTTGTCAGGT